>CAUYQG010066963.1:0-38852 GCA_963574415.1 Tarsius wallacei | reverse complement strand
AAAAAAGCTGGCATTAGAAAACAATCGATACAGTCCTCTATTGAAACCCCAGTATTTAGCAGAAGCCAGGCAGGCAAGCAGAAACCATGGGGAAATGAGCAGTGACATGGTCCTCCTTAGGAACCTTGACTTAAGCAGGAAGCCCTTCACCATCATGCTCACCCTGAAGTGTCCTCTCCTGTGCCTTGGCTAAGCCACTCTACAGCCCAACATGAAGCTTCCCTGAGAACAGCTTCAAGGGATTTCATCAACAAAATAATCATTGTGTCCTCTCTCTTGGAGGCATTACTTCCAGAAGGCAAAAGAAGGACGAGATGAACCTCCCAGTGTTGCCCATTATGATGATTTTGTGAGAACATCAAAATGGGCTCCCTCAAAGTGGGGCACATCAGAAGAAGGACCCTTCTGGTGGACGAAGCCCCTGGACAGATGAAGGCACCTCCATGCAAAGAGAAGGCGCCTTTCTTCCAGGACACTGGCCCATGACTGCATGAGCGAAGCTTGGGTTGGACTGAGGAAGGCTTCAATTAGACTACTGAGGCAACCTGTCTAAAACACCCTCAGTCAGGCTCATACCTATAAGGAAATCTTGTTGAAGGCAGACAGCAAGTTAGAGGGAAGTATTCACAGGAAACAGTCTTTGTATCCCCTTTCCTCAGCCTGCTGATGACAAGAGACTTTACTGCTGGGAGGTCAGGAGAGGGGTAGGCACGACAGTGGTGGCATGTGAAACCCCAACTCCATCACCCTTCCATGGAACGTCTGCTCCCCAACATCTGGTCACCACGCCAGATAAAGTGTTCTCCTGTGTGAGGAGCTGAGTTATGAGTCCCCACCGAGGTTCACATGCTGAAGTCTTAGTCCCCGGTACCTCAGAATGTGTCTATATTTGGCAACTGGGATCGCTAAGTACTTCAGTTAGATAAATCACTGGGAAGGATGCTAATTTGATCTGACTGGCATCCTTACAGAAAGTGGAAGCGTGGACACCGACACACCTGGAGAGCAGACCTTGTGAAGACATGGGTGAAGACAGTCATGGACAAGACAATGGGAGAGGCTGCAGAATGAACCAACCTCAGACACCTTGACTTCAGACTGCTAGCCTCCAGACCTCCGAGGACATAAATTCCTGTTGCTCAAGCCACTCAGTCTGTGGCATTGTGTCATGGCAGTCCAAGCGAACTGAAACACCTTACGTTCACTAGACCTATAGGAAAAGTCAGGGGTCAAGGCTTCTGAGATTACAGGAAAAGGATGCCCTGTGATTATACCCACAACAGATCCACTCCCAGCCTCCCCCACTCTCATCCGAAGTCTACACAGATTAGGACAGCAGTGGATGAAAAGCCTTCCACAGAAACAGACCCTTGAAACTTGTGTACCTAACTTATGATTCTCCATCTTTTAATTCAAAGCCATGAGGACACGTTGGCTACAGTCACCACGAGGGCTGAACGGTAAACAAATGCCTTATAAGGCACCATCCTGGACCCATGTCAGGGAGATTAAGACAGAAGGAATACTGGGAGCTGGAGTGTTAAACACCATTTCTACAAACTTTGCTTCAGGAATAGCTCTGATATGCCGAGAATGATTACCTCTCCTTGATCAGTCGGGGATGTCTGAAGGGGAAGACAACCCTCATTATTTATTTTTCAGTCCAGAGCCACTGAAATGCATTGCTGCCAAGGAGATGAGGGACTGACTAAATGACTTCTAATTAAAAATATAGGGACGCGTAAAGTGACTTCGTAAAGATGTCATGCTCATATAGTGCAATAGTGAATCACCATAACTCTCCAGATCCAAGCAAATTAGCACAGATCCATTTCTCCTGGATTTTTTTTCAGGATATGAGTCCCCTGCCCATTCCAAAGGTCTGTTTGACACAATATCAGTTCTTTTCTTCTCTCCCAAGTTACAGCTTTAAAATGATTTATGTTCTTCCTCACCAAGGGAAAAGCAAGTCCTTTCTATATACATATATATGTAAGAAACTGACACCATTTCAACAGCCTTCTTCCACACGGACTCCATTCAGGCAAACCTTTTTCTCCCTTTTCCGAGCTTCCTGTCTCCTCTGTGGCTGAAATTGGCCTATTGCGTATAATCAGACCTATCACCTTCTGAATCACCCGGTCCCACAAAAGGACAGAAAAGCCATGAAGCACCATTAAGCACTGAATTAAAATTCGGTGGACAATAATGTGTTTCGTTACAATCAAGTCAGAACATAGATCTGTCCGCCATTCTCTATGTAATGCCAAACACCTTGCTGTCTTTGTTTTTTGGGATTTTTTTTGAGTTGGAGTCTCACTCCATCGCCCAGCCTGGAGTACAGTGGCCGCTCCCGGCCACCGCAGCCTCGACCTGCTGAGCTCCGGCGATCCTTCCGCCTCAGCCTTCCGAGTAGCTGGAACTACAGGCCCGCACTACCACACCCGGCTAATTTTTTTTTATTTTTATTGTAGAGATGAGGTCTCGCCAAGTTGCCCAGGCGGGTCTCGAACTCGTGGGCTCAGGCAATCCACTCACCTCAGCCTCCCAAGGCGCGGGATTACAGGCTGAGCCACCGAGCCCGGCTACCTTGCTGTCTTTGAATAGTCACTAGACTCAGTGACATCTGTGTCTTCATCCCAGTTGAGTATTTTCACCCTGAGGTAAAAATAAATACAACTGAAACCTTGTTGGGACATCCTGTTCCCTTCACCTCACTGTCCAGATAGTCCCGCAGCGTTTATCTTTGCCCTACACCCACACGAGTCATACACTGACAGAAACAGTCGCTGGTATCTTCTTCATTGGATCCCACTTTTCCACATGGACCTGACTTCTACTGCTTGACTCCTGAAACTTACATGTGCACATGATTTACCTGATATTTTATCAAATTTCGATTTCCTTCAGCAATCTTCAGGGAGGCCTGAAGTCCTGCATGCCGGACCAACGCTCAGGTGGACCAGTGTTGCGGGTCTGAGATCACACCTTGCTCTAGAATGTTCTGTTGTAATCTTTTTAGGCTTTCGGGGCTCCAAACAAAGGCTCTGGTGGTAAAATTACATTAATTACTTATATATCATTTCTGCCAAGTACATGGCCAAATCAGTCCAACAGCAAATATTCATTGAATATCTCCTCCACAGTCCCTGTGAAATATTTTCATCCTAACCTGGTAGATCTTTTCTCAAGCATTTGGCATTTTAAAATCTGAAGTCTTGTCTCCAAGTCCTTCATAGGCTGTCAGTTGCCCTTCAAGGTGATTAAAAAGTAGCCTTCTCTTTCTCCCTCTCTCCTCATCACCGATTTTCCATAGAAGTTTTATAATTTAATTCTCTGCAGATGGAGTTTTGGACCAAAGAGTCTTTTCGGTGTTGTCAGGTTATATTCATTAATTCATTCAGCAAATATTTTCTAGGCACATACTATGTGCCAGGCACTGCTCACTGCACTATCTACTGAGAAGCAGAGAACACAAGACAAGCAAGTTTCCTGGGGTGATGAAGCTCACATTCCGTGAGACGGACAATTTAACAAAACATAATTTTTCTTTTTAATGACAAAAGTAAAACAGTATAATCAAATACAGTGGAGGCTGAGCTTGGTGGCTCAGTCTGTAATCCCAGTACTTTGGGAGGTCAAGGCGAGTGGATTGCCTGAGTCCGTGGGTTCGAGACCAGCCCTAGCAACTTGGCAAGACCTTGTCTGTATGATAAAATCAAAAATTAGCTGGGCGCGGTAGTGCACCCCTGTAGTTCCGGCTACTTGGAAGGCTGAGGCGGTCGATGCTGGGGTGGCCGTGAGTGTGTCATTGCACTCCAGCCTGGGTGACATAGTGAGACTCTGACTCAAAAACAAAACAAAACAAAACCAATTAAAAGCTTTAAGAAAAACCAAATAAACTGGGCTCGGTGGCTCAGCCTGTAATCCTGCGCCTTGGAAGGCTGAGGTGAGTGGATTGCCTGAGCCCGCGGGTCCGAGACCCGCCTGGGCAACTGGGCGAGACCTCATCTCTACAATAAATCAAAAACTAGCCGGGCGTGGTAGTGCTGGCCCGTAGTTCCAGCCACTTGGAAGGCTGAGGCGGAAGGATCGCCGGAGCACAGCAGGTCGAGGCTGCGGTGGCCGGGAGCGGCCCCTGCACTCCAGTCTGGGCGACAGTGAGACTCCAACTCAAAAAACAAACAAAAAAACAAACAGAGTGGGACAGAGAAGTACTGCTTCTGAGTGGATGCCTAGGGAAATCCTAACCCTTTAGAACTGAGACAAAAACGATAAGAAAGCGCCTACACTGGAGAAGGTTGGAAGAGTGTTCTGATGGTATACCCTCCATGACAGTCTGCTTCCAAGCTGGACCTGTGCGTTCAGTGTTCTCCGTGAGTCTCACCAAGCGTGTCCAAAAAGGCCACTTTGAAAATCCAGTTGGTGCTCATTCATCTCTTCTCCTGTCTACCTGTTTAGCTCTTTACAAAAAAAGAACGAAGGAGGCTGCCTGCATGAGGGTTGCTTGTTGGGAATAAAGAGCTGGTGTAAGTATAGATGTCCGTGACCTAGGAGAAAATGACTCATAGACTATTAAAGTCCATCATTCCTTCCTGGAAAGGCAGAGACAATTTCTTTGTTAAGTCCTTACTGTTATACGGGAATCAATGTTTCTTTGTTTGTTTGGTTTGGTTTGTGTGTTTTGTTTGTTTGCGGTTTTTTTGAGTTGGAGTATCACTCTGTCACCAGGCTCGAATGTAGTGACCCGCTCATGGCCACGACAGCCTTGACATACTGGGCTCAGGTAATACTTACACCTCAGCCTTCCAAGTAACTGGAACTACGGGCATGTACCACCATGCCCAACTGATAATCAATGTTTTTATACACACACACACACACACACACACACACACATATGGATAAAACGTGGCTATATAAAGATAAAGATAATTCTGTCATCAAGGTGCAGAAAAATAAAGCATAAAGTAAACTGCAAAACCGAGAAACCAGAAACACAAATTGATGTTCCAGTGAGAAGCTAGTGTTCGAACTACACCTTGAAATATAAAACATGAGGTTCCATATCTGTAGATAACAGCAAGAGCCATGAACTAGATATAACAGTTAGAAGTGGAGGGAAGAAAAGAGGGCCGAGGGCTGACCCTGCACAAGCACGGTATGGCCTTGGAGAGGAGAATGCACGAAAAAGGGCTATTTCACCATGCCAAGCGTGCATAGATCCACTACAATAAGCAGCAAAAATTGACTTTTGTATTTAACTCTGTAGAGGTAACTGATGACCTGTAAAAGAATTGTTTCAATATAGAGTAAAAAGGAAAGATTTATGGCAACGGATTCAAAAGAAAAATGCAAGAAGAACTGAACATGGGCACTACAAATCAGGGCTTGTCAAACTTGAACATCATTGTGAATCTTGGAGCTACTGCCAAGTGCAGTTTTTTTTTGTTTTTGAGACAGGATTTCACTTTGTCATCCATGCTGAGGTGCGGTGGCACCATCATGGCTCACTGCAGTCTCAAACTCCTGGGCCCAAGGGATCCTCCTGCATCAGCCCCCACAAATATCTGGAAATACAGGCACGCACCACACCCTCAGCTAGTTTTTTTTTCTTTCTTTCTTTCTTTCTTTTTTTTAATAGAAACAAGGGTCTCACTTTGTTGCCCAGGCTGATCTCAAGTGATCCTTCCACCTTGGCCTTCCAGAGTGCTGAGATTATAGGCCAGGTGTGGGCTACCAAGCCTGGCCCCAAAGTGCAGTTTCTGACAATAGGTGCAGGGTGGAACCAGGAGCCTGCATTTCTACCAGGCTCGCAGGTGATGTTGACACAGTTGATGGATCATAATTTGTCTGACAACAGAAGAGAGTCTTTCGGAAGTTTTCAATAAAAAGGAGCAATGAAAGAGAGTGGGTGAGCAAAGTAGCCAGAGGAGGATGTGGGGTCAAGGGAATCGTTTTTAAGGTTCACACTATCACAGCATCGCATGCCGGAGCGAGAGGAAAAAAATCAAAAACGGACGCGAGAGAGGACAGTTGCTTGCACAACACCCTTGAGCAGGAGGAACCGGCTTGTCGTGGTCAGTGAAGGGGAAGCTGTGGGGGATGACAGCCAGCTCTCCCGCGTGACCAGGAGGGGCGCAGGGCTCGTGGCGCACACGCAGACCAGCTGACAGTGGCAGCACAGAGGTTCTCTTCCTCTCAATGCTCCTGTCTTGGTGCAAGAGGTGCTGAGCTGCTAGACCTGGGAAGATGCTGGTGGCTTGAGGAAATAGGGCAGCGTGAAATCCCCATGAGGAAGCTGATAGACTAAGGCCGTCACCCGGCCCTAGTAGACCCGGTGACCCCTGCGAGAACATATTTTAACACTCCTGAGACTACATGAAAGATGATGTAATAGTTAATTTCATCTACCTACACACACTTTTTAGATCAACCTAATGCCCTCGCCATAATAAAAAGACATTTTTTTTTAAATCCATAGTATGCTGGGCGCGGTGGCTCACGCCTATAATCCCAGCACTTTGGGAGGCTGAGGCAAGAGGACTGCCTGAGCCCACAGGTTCAAGACCAGCCTGGGCAACTTTGCAAGATCTCATCTCCACAATAAATCAAAAAACTAGCCAGGCGTGGTGGCAGGTACCTGCAGTTCCAGCTACTTGGAAGGCTGAGGCGGAAGGATCGTCTGAGCCCAGCAGGTGGAGACTGCGGTGGCTGTGCGCCTGCCACTGCCGTCCAGCCTGGGTGACAGAGACTCTGATTCAAAAAATAAAAACAAAAACAAAAACATAGTAAGCCAGGCGCAGTGGCTCACGCCTGTAATACCAGCACTTTGGAAGGCTGAGGCAAGAGGACTACCTGAGCTCACAGGTTCGAGACCAGCCTGGGCAACATGGTGAGACCTTGTCTCCACAATAAATCAAAGAGTTAGCTGGACGTGGTGGCACACCACTGTGGTTCCAGCTACTTGGAAGGCTGAGGTGAAAAGATTGCCTGAGTCCAGCAGGTAGAGGCTGCAGTGGCCGTGAGCATGCCACTGCACTCCCACCCGGGAGACAGCAAGACTCCCATTAAAAAAAAAAAAAATTCATAGTAAAATAACATGTATTTCTACTTGTGAATGTTCAGGCATGACCTTAAATTAGGAAACTATACTAAGTTAAGAAATCAAAGATCTCTACAAACATTGTTCATGCCCCCACAGGAGGTCAGCGGTTGGACTTCCTGGGGACTCATCAACACAGTTGAACACTTTGTCTGGCTGCTTGGATGGAGGCTTGGAGGGCACAGAGCTGCAAGAAACCATGCTGGGGCTTAATTGGGGTAATACACAAACCAGACATGAAGCGAGGGAATTTCAGGTCCAGGCCCCTACCTGCAATTCCAAAATCCTAGAAAAGCTTAGAAAACACAAGGTTGGTTGTTTATATATTCATTTTTATATGAGCAGTTCTATAAATAAAGGCAATTCAGAGCTTTTACTGATCCCATGTAGTATTTGGGAAGCATCATCAGTGTCACTACAGACAATACTATCTAACATGGAAACTGTATTATCTTTCTAAAATTAGTAAAAACCTGACTCTGAAAGCACATCTGACCTCAGGGTGTGGGATAAAGGATCATGAACGGGATATGTAAGGGATTTAATAAAAGGATGGGCCGTGGAACCTGAGGCAGGTCAGACGGGAAACCAGGATCGGGCAGGAAGAAACAGCGAGAAGATGGTGTCACTGGGTTCTGTGTCCCTGTATGGCCAGTTGTGGAATGAGGAGTGCGGGAAGGGAGCCAGAGAGCTCAGAAGTGATGGTCACAGGGCTGGATGCTTTTAACTGAGACTCTGAATGGTTCCAGCTACAGATCATTGCGAGCCAAGGAGGCTGAGGTGCAGACATCAAGGCTGATCTACCAGAACCACCCATGTGGATGTTAGGATCTGGGCGATTAGCACTGGGCTCTAGTGCTAACATGGATTGCACCAAGGAGCAGTGATGGTGAGCACAGCTTCACCTTCCAACGTGCCGGTTGGTGTGAGGTAGAGGGAGGCAGAAGGGCCTAGGGGAGAACACAGACCCCACGACGTGGGCTGATGGGTGTGAAGAGACAGCGGCCATCCGTGGGTTCGTTAAAACCGAAAGGTAAAGAGTTCAAGGATACAAGACAGTCTGCAGACAACAGCCATGGGTATCAGAGGCACCGAGGAAGGACCTGGGGGACTCCACAGGGTTGAGAGATGGAGGCCCTTCAGGAGGCGTCCAGAGCTGCGAGAACGAGGATCCAGTGAGGAGAATGACCTGGGCGTGTCTTGCCACTCACGGTAATCGTGACGAACTGGAAGAACAGATTCGGTCCTGAGGACAAACATAAGCAACCGCAGAATTTTGCAAATATGCATAAGTCTGAATAGTTCGGGGGTCAGGTAACTTTTCCTGTAAAGGGCCCGATAATAGGTGTTTCAGTCCGGGCATGGTGGCTCAAGCCTATAATCCCAGCACTTTGGGGTGCCAAGGTAAGAGGATTGCCTGATCCCAGGGTTCGAGACCAGCCTGGGCAACTTGGTGAGACCTCGTCTGTACAATAAATAAAAAATTAGCCGGGCATGGCAGTGCGAGCCTGTAGTTACAGCTACTTGGAAGACGGAGGTGGAAGGATCGCCGGAGCCCATCAGGTTGAGGCTGCGGTGTCCGTGAGCATGCCACTGCACTCCTGGGCACCAGAGTAAGACTCCGACTCAAAAAAAAATTAGGTGTTTCAGGTTTTCTGTTATAGTTCGTCAGCTCTGCCATCACAGCACACCAACAGTCACATTCAAAAGGAGAATGGCATGGGCACGGCTCTCCTCAGTACTGTCTCATTTGTGGCCACTGAAGTTTTAATTTCCTGTAATGTTCAATATTATAGAATATTATTTTTCTTTTTTTGTTGTTGTTCAATACTTTTAAAACATAAAAACCAGCCGGGCTCGGTGGCTCAGCCTGTAATCCCGCGCCTTTGGGAGGCTGAGGTGAATGGATTGCCTGAGCCCGCGGGTTCGAGACCCGCCTAGGCAAGTGAGACCTCATCTCTACAATTAATCAAAAAACTAGCCGGGCGTGGTAGCGCGCGCCTGTAGTTCCAGCTACTTGGAAGGCTGAGGCGGAAGGATCGCCGGAGCCCAGCAGGTCGAGGCTGCAGTGTCCGAGAGCGGCCACTGCACTCCAGTCTGGGTGACAGAGTGAGACTCCAACTCAAAAAAAAAAAAAAAAGAAAATAATACATACATTAGTCTTTTTAATATCTATAGACTCTGTATTATGTTATTTCTTCTCAATATTAGTAATTTGTTTCTTTACTTTCTTTTTCCTGATGAATCTGCCTAGGGATTTATCCATGTTATTTATTTCAAAGAACCATCTTTTAGCTTCATTCATTCTGTTTGTTTTTTTTTTTCTTTCTATTTCACTGAATTCCTCTCTGACGCTTATTTTCTTTATTTTGCTTATTTTAAATTTAATTTGATTTTTTTCTAGTTTCTTAAAATAGAACATTAATGCCTCGATTTTATACTAAGTGTTTCTTTGGTTGCAGATTACAAAT
This sequence comes from Tarsius wallacei, assembly GCA_963574415.1. Taxonomy (NCBI): domain Eukaryota; kingdom Metazoa; phylum Chordata; class Mammalia; order Primates; family Tarsiidae; genus Tarsius; species Tarsius wallacei. The sequence continues at coordinate 29,276 of CAUYQG010066963.1, read as the reverse complement.
TTTGATTGAAATGCTGTGTTTTAATTTTATTCTACTCAAAGTACTTTTTTTTTGATTCATGGTTTATTTATTAAGATGTTATGTAGTTTTAAAATATTTTCAGGTTTTTCTGGATATCTTTCTCTTATCGATATCTAACTTAATTCTATTATAGTCAAAGAACACACTTTGATTTGAATCATCTGAAATGTATTTAGAATCATTGTGTGCCCCAGATTATGATCTATAAATGTTTCAAGGGTACTTGAAAATACTGTGTTTTCTTCTATTCGGTGAGGAGTGTTCTATAAATGTCAGTTAAGTCAACTAGATTGATAGCGTTATTCAAATCTCCCATTGCATTACGAATTGTTCTATAAAATTTATTATTATATATTATTATATAGTAATATATTCCATATAACTTATTGAGAGACACATTGACGTTTATATTTTACTGTATTTGTGCACTTATCTATTTCTCCTTATAATTCTATTAAGTTTTGCTTCATGCATTTTAAATCTGTCATTAGATATATAAACAGTAAAAATTGTTATGTTCTCTTGATCAACTGATATTTATTTATTATTAAATGACCTGATTATGTTATTATCTTTTGATTCTTCTCTGCCTGATATTACCATAAACATCAATAACATTTATCTTCCATGTTTTTATTTAATAAGCTCTATCTTTTAGTTTCTTAAACACATAGCATGCAATTATACTTATTATTTAACCATTCTTTATTACTTCCACTACATATGCAATTTTTTATGTCAATTTCAAAGGATTAATTTGTCTCCTCAAAATAAGTTCTATTTTCCTTCTGGTATTTTGTTATTGGATGACAGATATTGCAATGTAACTTAATAGTGGTTATATTTCTGTTCCTTTAAGTATCAACCTATTTTCTGGGATGCAGTTTAGAAACATGGATACAGTTTGATACTTGGAGACTTGGTTTTTTTATTGGGCAGAACTCGAGTAATAATTAATGTAGGGCTAATTTGGCCCTAATGCTGAGGTAAAACCTTTCTGACTATTCTACCTTGTGTCTTGTCAATAAGTTCTTCCACTCTGGATGGTTGGAATAGGAAGTATATCTGGCCCCATGTGTGCTTTGAGTATTGTTCCCTCTTATTCATTTGGCTGGCTCATCTGCCAGCTTTGAGTACTAGAACTCATATGCATACACTAATCTGAACTCAGCTGAAGATTTAAATAGTACTCTACATATTTAGAGTTTTTTCTAGGTAACTCTCTCCTCTGATGCTATGCCTTGCAAATTCTAGCTTTGTTGGTTTCCCTGAATTCTGAGTTCCATCTCTTCAACTCAGAGAAACGATCAGATTTTACCTAGTTCTCTCTCCTTGTATTGTGTCCTAAAACTCTCTCCAGTCAATAAACTGGAATAGCTATATGTTCACCTCATTTTTTTCTCATCTCTTGGGGATCACTGAGCTTTATTGCCAGATCTCTAATGTCTTGAAAAGCATTTTTTCCATATATTTTGTCCAGTTTTTTAGTTGTTTCAGGCATAAGGTTTAGTCCAATTCTATTAGTTCATCTCCATCAAAAGCAGCAGTCTTCATTCACAGGATTTCTTTATCACTATAAATTAACATAGTCTTATCTTCCTATCTCAAAACTACTTTTATTGCATTCAAGAGGTACTCAGCACTCTATGATATTCTCAGCAAAGTCATGAAACACAAAAATGAATGTTTGGCTGATTAATTATTGATCTACAGGGAGATTAGCACTTCCATTATAGTGAAATTATAAAAGCTTGTCAGTACTCTTTCTTCCAGAGTAAAGAGAATTCTATAATTAGAAAGTCAACTTTAAGTGAATAAAAAGCTGGTAAAAAGCTATGCCAATAAATTACACAGTGAAAATCTCATTGTTGAATGTAGTATAAGAGGACAATTTTCACAACTGCCTACACTTATTTCTGCTCTTTTTGCAATGTAATTATGCATTGTGATAAAGTTTAGCTTGTTCATTTTTACTTTTCTGAAATATCATTTAATGAAAATTCTTCTCTTTATTTATTTTTGTTTGTGTTTAAGAATATCAGCATGATGCTGCACCATCTATGCTACTGTTATTATTCAATGGAAAGACAGTTTTATATATATATATATTATATATATATATATAGCAGAAACCTAACTTCACTGAACCTCTATGTTCTTTTCTGATAAATAAAAATATAACTCCCACAGGATTAAGTCATAAAGATTTAAGGAGTTAATGTACAAGAATATACTCTGTAAATTATAAAGTATTCATGAAGGATCAGAAATATTATCAATGAAGATAAGAGCTCATTAGTTTTTTATACTGTCTAAAGTTATTTATTATATATGAGTTTGTTGAATCAATGACAGTCTTAGGTTTGTCACTAGGTTATCTTTTTTCCCCTTTCCTCTTATCAGTAACTCTAAATACGTTAATAAACAACATGAAGTACTATGCTGTTAAATAATTTATTTTTGTAATAAGTTGTAGTATGTATTGTTTAGCGTCCCATGTAAATGTGGTTTTTATTTAAAATATGTTATCATGATAAAGTAATATAATTAAACATTTATTCAATGTTTTGTTATTTTTTTATCAGCTCTAATGGTAATTCTGCGAGTAATAGCAATTTTAGTTGGAGTAGCATAATTATATATTTTGCTTAGATGTATATGTTATCGTATACTGGGAGAAGATCTACTTTTTTTGAAGAAGGCACATTTACAAGATGGGATAACCTCTAACAGAATTAATAAGAGGCAGTTGACATTGATAGACCATTTTTTTCAGCAAGTGGAGACATTTCCAAACAAGTCTTTTATCTGTATGAGAAAGAATTCTACACCTATCAGGATGCGGACACAGAAGCAATCATATTGACCATGTCCTCCTGCATCAGCCAGCTCTTAAGAAGAGGAACACAACTGTACTGTCACTGAGCAGTATATACAATTTCATATATGTATGCTTTGGACTGGCCACATTCGACCATGTTGGACTCCTCATAACAATGCTCAATCCAATTCTTGCTTACACTGTCCTCACTGCAGCAGAGCCAAGATGTTGGTGTTGGATAATGGGAAGTCTTGTCTTGTTTATATTCATGGTAAACCTACTGGCTTTTATTTCCATATGTATGTGTTTTTTAAAGCAGGATTTATTGAGAGGACAGAAAAGCTCCCACAGTGAGAGGGGACACAAAGGGGTTTCTCTATGTACATTTGTTAAATATTTTATTCATTTATTTAATGGATATATTCAGTGACTACTATATACTAGATATTGATGGATTCTGAGGATACATTATGAAATATCACAGTCTCCTTTTGCAGGAAAGGGAAATGAACATGGGGTAACTTGTTTAATAGTTTATATAATGAGAGAATGGGCAAAATGTATTGATCAACTAAAGAAAGAATGAATTTTTTTTAAGAAAGTTGGATAAATATTTCTAAAGGAAGTGATATTTGAAATGAACCTTTATGAATTTTCTCATACCAAAGTATAAAAGTGAGCCAAGCACAGGCTCAGGAGTTTCACTTAATTTTCACCCGGGCTTAGTGTGGTATGGCAAAGTGGTTTGGCCTCTTTGTATTTTACTTTAACCACCTACCACCAAGGGCTATTGTGCACATTAGGTGAAATAATATAGATAAAGAACAATACTGCCTAGCATATCATAAGCTTCTTGTGAATATATCGATCCTTGCTTTCTGTGCTACCAGATGTTTAGTTATTCTAGGCATTAGAGTCACATCTGGCTTAGGACTACCAGATGAGGAAAAGCAGATCCAGCTTCATTGGGTCTGCCACAGCCACACAGGTAATTAATAATCTGAAATAGTTCCCAACGTTAACTTATGTCTCTTCTGGAAATAGATTTCACCTCACTTTCTATTTTTCTTGATTCTAAACATACTAAGATTTGGGGGTTACTATTCCTAAATAAGACAGGACTTAGAAATTCATGATAAAATAAATAAGATATTAGAATCTTCACATTGTTTTACATTATTTTCAATTATTTTTAATAAGTTGAGTCAAAAATTAAAATTACTTCTCCTTACTTTAACACGTATACATATATTTTTCTTCTTCTTGATAATGTGAATAATTATCTGTCAGCTCTGGAAGCTAACTTTGGTGCAGACATCCTCAGGATGTTCACACAGGGACGAAAACACTCAGCAATGCATTTCTCAGCATATACTCCCATCATTAAGTGACACATGACTGTGTATGGGTCACGAGCAAGAAGTATTGTTTCCAACACATTAATATTTTATTGAATAAGCTAGATGATGCCCCCAAAGATCCTTCTCTTCACATCTCAGAACTTGGAAGTGTAGGCAGTCCAGCCTTAGTCAAATTCATCTGAAACCACAGGCAATATCTGTTAATCATTTATTTATATTGTATAAAATCCCTATTGCAGAAAAATTCTGTGGACAACCTCTGTGCCCTACATCTATTTCTCATTATCATAATGCAGGTAAAGAGAAGAAAAATTTCTAAGATTGTATTTTTAAATAAAAATTTATGAGCTCAATGTTTATAAATATCACTTTCCAAATGTTTAAAAATATCAAAATTGATATTAAAACATTATTTGTATTACTTATGTACATATATCTACTGCTTAAGATAAATTAATCAACGTCTAAATAAAATGTTTTGCTGCACTTTTATTTTCTTTTTTGTTAACTTACTGGTATTTCATGTTTGTTTCATTAGATATTTCACAAGTGTTTATTTGCTACAAGAATACATGCCCACTTGACTTAGAAGCAATCATAAAGAGTCATCACATTTACATGTGGGTATTAATCTGGTGCAGATTTGGTAGGTGGGTGACATTTCAAGCTTGAGTTAAAGTTTTCAACATAACTGTCCTGGATTTATACACAAAACAGTCTGAAATCTCTTGTGCAATGAGGACTGGTGAAATGTCAAAGCATAGTGTTACAAAGAAGAAGGCAACAATGGAACTTAATGAGTATTTGCCTCAACAAACCTGAATATTTGCATTTGACAACGCTTTGTTTCAATCTTATTGACTGGAACCTGTGCAGAAATTTAATTGCCATGTGGATGAATTGACCAGGATAATTTACACTGGTCATCTAGCCCTTGATTTGGAAAGAAATTATATCTCACAGTCTATTAACAAATAATAACAATGATGATATTTGTAATGAAAAACACATGCTTCTTTATGCTGGTCTTTAGATGACTGCTCATGGCATTAGATGCTTTTTTGCTTCACAAATTGTTCCTTACTCATACATACCCAGGACTGACCTCTTGCATGTGAAAGGGAGTGTCCATAATGACTTGCTTTTAGTCCTCAATGATCTAATGAGAAATCCTTTCCTTTTCATTGCTTATGATTGCCTTCTTTTATTTTCTCCACTGATTCTTGGTCTTTTGGTGCCCCAACCCAAAACAGGGTTTTTGACAATAGAAGGAATATAATGAGAAGGCCATTTAAGAATGGGAAGTGGGAGAAACCCAGGATGGATTCCTCCTCTGTATACATACTGTCTTACCAGAAAACCATTCTATCAAATTCCTAATCAAACTTTCACCTCTCAGCATACTGGACTCTAATGCAGATTTTGCAAGGAATCTTCAAGATAGTCTTCTTTTGCATAAAGCAGAGCCAAAATCCCTAATATTTAATTAGGCCTTGGGTAGATAGATTACAACAGACTGCAGACCAGAGACATCAACTTATCCTTGGCAGATTTAAACAGAAGGGAATAGCTAGAAAGGCTGAAGAATCAGACATGGGCAAGATAAGAATGAAATAAAGCTGGGCACAATGACTACAGCTAAAAACACACCACCAAACACCATAGGGATACAGATACTGTCATCTCTCCTGCTGGGAACTGGGTATAGCATCTGGCACCCAGGACCCTTTGGCAAAGGACAGTGTACCCTGTTGTATCATCATCAATGCAGTCAATGTTTATTTATACCTCCAGAATAAATTTCCTCTTTAGGCTAAGGGCCTAGATGGGTCATATGCTCATTCTTCATTTCTAGGGTCAAGAGAGAGGATATCTGGACAGTGGGAATTTTGTAGTGGAAAGAGCCCTTGTCTCTCCAAGTTTTATGAGTTGGAGAACTTTCCATAGGAAGAAGCTTCCAAGCCTATATAGTCAAAGTAAACTAAATATCCAGTACCATGATATTTGAGATGGTTTGACTTTTTTTGTGTTAGCTTTAAGCTATTGTTTCTTAACTTTTATTACAAAGACATGTTTGAAATCTTCAAAGCAGAGTTCCTCAAATTGTGTGGTATAATCTGTAAATCAGTCATAAAATTAATTTAATGAACTGTGACTAACATTTTCTAATAGAATAGAATGGAATGAAAAATGTCAATGTGCATATCACATAGTAGAATGAGTTTTGGTCCATAAAAGTTTTGTTTCAGTTATATATGTATATTTATTTAATTATGATTTCAAATGCTTTTATTACTGTTGGTCATAGTGAAAACCAAACAAAGTTGAAAACCACTCTCCAAAGGGCTATATACTTGATTTAGGGACTGGAGACCAAAGAATAAAATTAGTTTCGCAGGGTCGTGGCCTGAGAGAGGAGACAATCTGTGGTCAAAAGACCAGACCAGGAGAGAAGACTGAAAATATGTAGCTCACTCTCAGGGCCCTTTAAGAAATGTAATTAAGCTGGGCTCAGTGGCTCAGCCTGTAATCCCGTGCTTTGGCAGGCTGAAGTGAGTGGATTGCCTGAGCCCGCGGGTTCGAGACCCACCTGGGTAACTTGGCGAGACCTCATCTCTACAACAAATCAAAAAATTAGCCAGGTGTGGTAGCGCGTGCCTGTAGCTTCAGCTACTTGGAAGGCTGAGGCGGAAGGATCACTGGAGCCCAGCAAGTCGAGGCTGCGGTGGCCGGGAGCGGCCACTGCCCTCCAGTCTGGGTGACAAGAGTGAGACTCCAACTAAAAAAAAAAAAATGTAATTAAGAACTGATGTAGAACCAAGAACCTCTGAGAACTCCTTTTCCTAGTCCTATTGTCCTTTATACAAGCCCCAGATGGGTGAAGCTCTTTATCTAAATCCCAATAATCATTCCCAGTGATTGAGGAGTATGTTTTGGAAGGGATGACAGTAGTGGAACATTGTTTATCGTCTTAAGTTAGAACCCGCTGTGAATTTCTCCTGAAAGAGCACAGCATACAATGTTGGAGTCACTGTTATTACTGCTATATAAAGGCACATGGTGAGTTAGGTAGGCTCAATGTATATATAAGGTTCAATTTCTAAACAATGGACTCATAATAATTTGGCAACTTCCTTTAATAGTTCCAAGTAGAAGAGAGAGATGGTAAAAGGACTAGTGGACAATAAAGGAAGTATCTCTCAGTATAACCATATGAACAGGCAGTAGGAGCCATGTGAAAATTACTTTGTCATTTTTTTAATGGTGCAAAATTTTGTTTAAAAAGTTTTTAAAATTTAATTTGGTATTTGTACAAATTGTGGTAATATTAGATATGTTTATTATATGTTTACTCTGTCATTATTAATTTTCAGGTCTCCCTAAAGGTTATCATTAATTTAAAGATATTGAGAGCCAGTCTCTCAAATATTTTTCTTTTTGTGGGGGAAAATTTTATATTATCACATTGATCTTCCTGTTCACCATGCAATAGCATTTATTCTTGACATGGAAGGATTACTGAGTTGTATAACATTGTTCTGTAACTCAGACTGGCTTGATGTGGCTCACAGGACATGGTGCCACAAGAAAAATCATCACCCAAAATGCATATATACATGTTTTTTTCCCACAGAGCATTACACTGTGAACTTCTTGAGAGTAAGGAATGTGATTGAAAACTCTTTGTCCTCAAGTTGAACATAAAGCTCAACACATGACTGACACTTAACAAGCCATTCTTGAATTGATAATCTCATTATTCCCTAGCATTTACTGAGCACTTACTATGAGCCTGTTACTGTTCCATGAGTTTTTCTCCTTTTTATTGAAACTTAAATTTTTTTTTTATTTTAAAATTGTGGGGTACATTTCAGGGTTAGGTATACAAATATTCACTCTGCAGGTACCTTTGTTGTTGAGGTGTACCCCCCTTCCCCAGGCAGATTTCCACTACTGTCAATTCCACCTCCCCGCCCCACCTCCCCTCTGCAGTTTCTCTCTACAGTCAATCCTTTTCTTATAATATTGCAGTGGTTGTTCAAGGTCTACTTATGAGTGAGAACATGTGGTACTTAGTTCTTTGTTTCTGTGAAAGATCACTCAGTATTATAGACTCTAACTCCATCCAGGTTGCTGTGAAGTCCATGATTTTGTTCTTCTTTAAGTTCCATGAGTTTTCCTATACATGCTTTGCTAATTTAATCTTCACAAAGACCCTATTTACGTCTGTCTAAATTTGGCAAGTCAGGAAATGAGGAATGTTAAAAAATTGCTCAAAGTCACACAGCTCATGAGAGGCCATGTTGGGATCCTAACATACAGTCTGTCTTGAGAGCCCCCACCCTTGTTCCCTGAGCTCAACGACCTTTGTTGATATTGAAGAGTTATTGGAAGGAAAAGGGACCACAAAAAATATTACCAGAGTCTTCATAGAAATTAGCAAAATGAAAATAAAGGTAAAAGTATAAAATTTCCCAATAAAGTGCCATTTCCTTTGTACTGCCTCACTGTAGTGAAGCCCTCCAGGGCTTGTAGGTTAGAATCTATTTTAGCAGTATAGACTAGAATATCTCTGAATAATAAAGGCTTCCATACATTAGAAGTTTATTTTATTCTTGTTTAAAATAAATCTGGATGTAGAAAGTCCATTCCATGTTTTCATAAGAATACAACTCGGTCTTTCTGATTTATCAGCATAGCACAAGATTTCCATCTTCAAGTAACCTAATGACTGAAGATAGTTAGTGGAACTCCAGTCACTAAATCTGAGTTATGAGCCAAAAGACAGACAAAAGACAGAATAGTAAAAAGATATTTCTTTTTACAAGTCTATTACCTTTAAGTGACAGTCACAGAAATCACATACAACACTTTGTTGAAAGTTCACTGGCCAGTGCTTAGTTGCATGGTTGTACCTTGCTTTAAGGAAGGCTAGGAAATAAAGTTTTTCTTTCCTTGCATCAATGTGCTCAGCCAGAAGTCAGAATTCTGTTACTAGGAAGGAAGAGGAGGCCGTGGATACTCAGGTAGACAACAGCAATTTCCACTACACTGCCTGAATGACATGTCGACTATTCTATTAAATCTTTCTTTCAACTTTTAATCTGATATGATTTTTCCTTACTTTGAATTCCACAGCACGTTTTGTATGCCTCTAATTGCAGTTTTTCTTACCTATTATTACCTATAAGTATTCTTGCCTTATCCTTAAAATTGACAGTCAGATAGTATCTTAGTCTTTTTTGCATTCCATGCAGGACAAAAACCCATAGTTTTACATTGAGTAGATGTTTAATAAAAGTGAAAATGAAATCTTTTTCTTAGGTAAAATTTAGGGAGACAAAGTAATGGTCAAAAATAAAGTTTCTGTGAAGACATAACATATATATGACTTTTATATATTAACAGGTAGGTTTTCCAGTATATTAGAGCTATTTGAGCCTCTACTTTGACTTCAGTCTAGTGCTAAGTAATAGAGATAATTTCATGGCATCATACAGGCATGTTTGAATAACACAGAAAATGCAAATGATAAGCACATAATCACTATCATTTATTTCAAAATCATCGACTTTACTTCAGGAAGATTCTAAACAAAGAGATTAGCCAGTATATAAATTAATATGCACCATAAGATCAAATTTATAGTATAATCCAAAATTAAAAAGCAAGACAAAACTTAAGAGAAAATACCACAGGAATAAGAGAAACTTTTCTCAAAAACTGATTTTAGAAAAAACTAAAATTAGTATATTTTTAAATAATGGCGAAGAAGAGAATATACCTGATATCACAGCACACTGGATTATTGGAAGATGCATTCAGAGGCACCTGGAAAGACAGAATGTTGACAGAGAGCAAACATGGCTGAAGCTAGGAGCTCTGGGCAAAAGTAATGTTAAAAGATCTGGCACACAAACAGAAAAGTATGGATGTGGCTAGTGAATATCAGTACCTTTGCTGTGATCTAGAATGAATCTGAAGGAGACAGATACCAGAGATGTGCTCCCAAATTCCTATGTTGAAGTCTAATTCCCAATGTGATATTATTTGGAAGCAGGACCTTTGGCAGGTCATTAGATCATAAGTATAGAGCCCTCATGAATGGTGCCCTTAAAAGTGCCCTTATAAAAAGGGACATGAGGCCTGGCTCAGCCATTTTTGCAAAAAAGGATCAAATTAATTATAATATTTGTCTCATTCTCCAAGCCTCTTCTCAGAATGTAGCTCCCTCTGGACTCCTGCCAACTTGAACCACTCATTGCTTTCTACAAGCTCTGTGCTTTCCTCTCCCCACATTTTTGGGTAGTATGCCATCCCATCACCTAGACAAAATTCTTCCTGTTATTCAAAATCCCCAAAACATCCCTCTTTCTTGAAGCATCCTCTGACATTCTAAAAACCCAATAGTACTTGCTTCTGCATTGGCTGTAGTATAATATAAACATTAAAGATGTGGCATTTGTGGGAAGAAAAATGTCAACCGGAATTCTGCTCTGGTACAGACAGTATGGTATCAAGTGAACAATTAACCTCTCTAAAAATGGAAATACTACTACTAATCTCCCAGGTCTGATGTAAAGATTACACAATATAGTGCATTCAAAGTACCAGTACCCATTGTACAACATGATGACTATAGTTAATAACAATATAATGTATACTTGAAAATCACTAACAGTAGATTTCCAATGTTCTTATCATAAAGAACTAAGTATGTGTGATAATACATGTGCTAATTAGCTCAGTTTAGTCATTTCACAATGTACAAATATTTCAAGACATCATGTTAGATGTCACAAATATATACAATTTTGTCAGTTTGAATTAAATAAGTTTTTTTTTAAAGAACAAAGTACCAGTAGCAGAAAAGGGAAATTGTTGTTCAATAATTTTTTATTCTCTCATAGCGTTATGGTGAATGTTTTACAAGTGACAAATATTTAAATAACTAACTCTATTCCTGGAATTAGCCTTGGTCCTAAAGATGCAGCTATGAATACCAAGAGACCAGGTCTTTGTTCGCATAAATTACTTTTCATTGTTAAGACAGTAAAGTAGAAATAAATAAGGAAAAAATCCTATTTTAACTGGTTCTATGCAAAATATTAAAACTGAAGAACGTTCAGAGACAATTGGGTAGCTACTTTAGATGGGTGGTTAGAAAAACTTCTCCTAAGAAGGGACCTTCCCACTCTGATCACAACCTTCTCACCACTAACAAAATAGATCATAGTAGTACAACTTTTCATACAAATGGAATTATATATTATGTGGTTCTTTATTTCTGGTTTCCTGCACTAAGTGTGTTTTCAAGATGAAACATGTATAAGTTGCAACATATATAAATACTTCATCTCTTTTTATTATTGAACATGTCATTTTGTCTATATACCACATTTTATTACATGATGAACATTTGGGTTGTTTCCACCTTCTGGCTATTATCAATGCTACTGCTCAAAACAATCATGCACAAGCTTTTTTGCAGACACATGTTTTCATTTCTCTTGGGTATATACCTAGGAATAGAATTGCTAGATCATATGGTAACTCTACATTAAACATTAGCAGTGTCAGGTTTTTCCAAAATGTTTTTTCAAATTTTACATTCTCACCATCATTGTATGAGTTCAAATTTCTCCACATCCTCATCAACAATTGTTATTAATTATTGTTTTCTTTGATAATAGTCAATCCTAGAATGTGTAAAGTGTATCTCATTGATGATTTCAATTTGCATTTCCCTGATGAATAACTGTGTTGAACAGGAGGATATTTGTATATCTTCTTTGCCCACTTTTAAATATATTTTTCTTTTTTATTATTCAGTTGTAATTGTTCTTTATGTATTCTTTATATATACTAGATACAAGTCCCTTAAATACAAAAATTTTCTCCAATTTTATGGGTGTTTGCTTCACCTTCTTTTCTTTCTTTGTTTTTTCTTGAGTTGGAGGCTAACTCTATCACACAAGCTGGAGTGCAGTGATACAATTCCAGCTAAATTTTTGAATTTTTGTAGAGATGAGATCTCGCTGCATTGCCTAGGCTAGTCTCAAACTCCAGAATTCAAGCAATCCTTCCCCTCAACCTTTCCAAATGCTGGAATTATAGGTATGAGCCACTGTATCCAGCCTCTTCACTTTCTTGATGGTATAATTTGAAGTATAAAATAATGATTTTGATTAAATTTATCTTTTTCATGGGGGGCCTGCCCCTGCAGGTTTTGGGGGTCCCTGGAAAGATGTGGTGGTGTCGGCGATTCAAGGGATAGATATGAAGAAGAGAAAGAAAGAGAGAAAGAAAGAAAGAGGCTGAACTCCTGTCTAGTGCAGAAGCCGTTTAATGGAGGTTTCCATGCTCCTTTTATCCTAAATTTTCACTGGCTATTTCATAAGGTTTTCACATGAACGCAAAGCCAGGCAGATGAGGGGCACCCCCCACCCACCAGGTGCTTCCTCAGGCATGAGGAAGAACAAACCCAAGATTGCCTTACTCTTCCCCATGCTTGGTTAATGTTTCTCAAAAGTAACACAGCAATCTTTCCCTAATGTAACAATGTGTCTAATAATCAATAGCTTTTAAATCCCTTACACACACAATACCTTATGCAATGACTAACTTATCTTAATAACTTTTTTATTCTATACTAATTAACACCAACCCTAGCTACTATGCTAAAGTTCCAACTGTATGGTTACTATGACAACTCTTAACAAATACAGCTTAGACTGATTCCTAAAGAATGTGGCCCAGTCCAAAGATCATGCCGGGCTCTCTTCAACACAGCATTCTATTCTGTGAAAGTAAATACCTTAAATAATCACTAACCTAAGACTTAGACAATATAATATTAAAACTACCTATCCTGCAATTCTTCTAAGTGTATTGTATAAGCTTAACTCAATTCTACTAGACCAAAAAACTCACACTAATTTTAGCTACAGCTGACTTTGAAAGAATGTGGCCCAGTCTAGGATACAGGCTGGGTTCTTAGGAATGTGGCCCAGTCCAAAGTACATGGTGGGCCACTTCTCGGAACGGCTGATTACAATCTCTTAACAAAATGGCTACTCTAAAATCTTATTCTCTATATATCTATACTAAACTTAAATATTTGATTCTAATACAAAAAGGCTTGCAATTATATTAAGGCTCTCGAATGCGACCCGAATCTGAACAGCTTGTATAAGGGCCAAAACCGCAGTCTGTGAGAAATGGGAGCAAAGAGTTTCCAAAGTTAACCACGCCTGTCGTAGTTTCAGGGCCTCATGCTTAGATCATCAGAGTTTTTTCTGGCTAAATATGCGAAATGCTAAAGGGGCAGGGAATGGTGTCAACAGCTCCCGAACACATCCTAGTGGTCTCGGTGTCCACGGCCCTCCCTGATCCCTAACGCTCAGTGGGCCTCCGTGGCCGGCTCCCAACACTTTTTTTGTTGCTTCTGTGTTTGGTGTCATAACTAAGAAATTATTGCCATATCCAAAATTATAAAGATTTATACCAATGTTTTAAGAGTCTTTGTGATATAAACTCGTCTACAAGTTTTATGGTTTTAGTGCTTGCATTTAGATGTCTAACCAATTTTGAGTTAATTTTTTATGTATTTTGTGAGCTAGGTATCCAATTTCATTTTTTGTATGTAGATATTCGGTTGACTCAGGACCAAATTGTTGAAAACACTATTCTTTACCCATTGAATGTTCTTGGCATCTTTAATATAAATTAATTTATTGTAAATTTGAGGGTCTATTTCTGGGTTCTGATCCTATTCCTTTGATTTACATGTGTATTCTCAGGCTATTTTGATTACAGAAGTAAGCTTTGAATTAGGAAGTATGAGTCTTCCAACTTTGTTCTTTTTCAAGATTGTTTTGGCTATTCTAGGTTTTTTTGAATTTCCAAATTATTTTTAAGAACACACTGTCAATTTCTACAAAGAAAACATCCAGGAATTTTGTAGGGATCGCATTGAAACTGTATATCAATTTTAGAAGTATTGCCATCTTAACAATATTATTTTCCAACCTATAAACACAGAATGTCTTTCCACTTATTGAGGTCTTCTTTAATTTCATCCAATAATATTTTGTAGTTTTCAAAGTATGAACTTTACACTTATTTTTAAAAAATTATTTGTAAAAATTTTATTATTTTGGTGGTATTATAAATGGAATTGCTTTCTTAATTTTATTCTTGTTTTGCTCATTTTTTGCTAAATTACTTATTCAACTGTAGCAAACAAAATTCCATAAATGTATTTTTAACTTGACTTATATTGACTTAATTTTATGTTCCTATGATTGTGTTTTATATATTTTTTTAACTTTGAGACTTTGAGTAATCTTGCTATGTTTCATGTAAGGTAACTTAACTTTTTTGGAGTCAAAGTTGAGTGTTAAGAAGGAAATAATCCAGGTACTGTATTCAGCTAGTTTATAAATTGCTTATACAGAATAGAACTGAGAATATTTTGACCTTCTTTATGACCACATCAAAAATTTTCCTCGTCCCCCATTTTAAATAACTTTTTCTTTTTATGAAGACTAAATAATTATAATAATGAATATAATCTGCTCCAATATAGGCATCTGACATTAAATTACTGAATAACATACTTGAAAACTTGTTTTCATTTTATAGTTTATTACAACAGGCTCAATGAATTTTATTTTTTAAATGGTTAACAATTTTAATGGTAATTTTTAAGTTTTATTTCCTCAAAAACAAAGATAATAAAATAAAAATAATTATTTTTGTGAAAGCAAGCATGCTGTATAACAGGTTTTTTTAAAAAAAAATATTTCACACAGTGTATACTTAAGATCATTTAAAAGAGTAGCGTTATTAATGCATAAGGCAGAGTATTTTGCTATCCCAAATACATATTTACTTTTTTATTATCCTCAAATTTTAGAAATCGGATAAAAGTTTTGAGACATTCTGTGTTAACAACGGTAATGCTATTTATAAATGATTTACCCAAAATGACTACCTCTTTACACAATCTCACATAATTTACTGAGAACTAAGTAATTACGTATACCTTATTTCTTTTCTCAGTGGTCCTTACATTTTATTCTGTCTAGGAACAACTTGCATGATGAATAAATTTCCCTCTAGTAAGATCTGGTATGACTACCAAAAACACAGTGACCATGTTCCTATACACTGGGGGAGATCTGCCATTAACTATGCAATTAGCCAGGGGTAAAATTGAAGGACAGGGCCCAGGGTTGGGCCCCAGCCTACTGTACAAGGGACTCTGCCCTTTAGGCACACAAGTGATTCTCAATCAGGGAGATTTTGCCTGATGCATATTTGGCAGTTCTCCCACACATTATTTTTTATTTTATTTTATTTTCAGTTTTTAAATTTTTTAAATTTTTAATTTTTTAATTTTAAAGATGTGGGGTACAATTCAGGATTAAGTATATAAATGGTCATCGTCCAGGTAAGGCTTGGGCCTTTCTTTGGTCTTGATTGTCACACTAAGGAGTCAAGTGGTGGAGTGGCAGGGTTTGGGAGGAGGAATGGAGAGGGAGGTGCATTATTAGCATCTAGTTGGTAAAGGATGATGCTGAACATATAACAATACACAGGACAGTGCCCCCACAACAAAGAATTATCCAGGCCAAAATGTCAATAGTGCCAAACTTGAGACTCTGACACAGATGGAAAGGAAACTACTAAAATTCTCTGCCTTCTCCTGCTTCTAATAAAAAACATCATCCATAAAATTTCAGGCATCCTCCTAGGACATCGACACTGAGTCATTTTCTCCTCTAACCATTTTCTCTTTCAAACCTCAGGTCATCCTTATGTTATTTATGTAAGTTGTGTATTTTTCAGATTAATTGAGATAATTTGTGCCAATTTATAGAACTAGAAATTTACCAATCCTGGATATAGATCTGCATTCAGACTCGCTCTCTAAGTCCATGCTTGTTTCAGTATATTCTACTCCCTCTCTGCTGGCTTATGGCCACATTGTATGACTAATTGATGCACATGTTTGTGGAGAGAACAGCTTAGAACACTGGAAATAAACACAGGGATTTAACTGTAATCTAATTAGGCATGGGAAATAGCCCTTACTCTCAAACTGTCATTGTAAGTTTGTCATTAAAAGTTCGAAATCTAAGAGAATGCATAAAGATATGAAGGAGTAATAGTTCTTTCTTCAATTTTTTCCTCTAAAAGGACTTGAATGATTTATAAATTTCCATTTCTAGAATCATAAATCTAAATTGGCATAGGCTTTTAGAAGTTTTAGACATTAAAATAAATTTTCTGTGGCAAAGTTGACCTATGAACAACATAAATTTGAACTTCTCTGGTCTACTTACACTCTATTTTTTTCAGCCAAATGTAGTTGGAAAATATAGTATTTACAGGATGTGAAACCCACCCATATGGGAGGGCTGACTTTTCCTATAGGTGGGTTTCACAGGGCCAACCACAGGACTTGAGTATGCATAGTAGGGGTCCTGCAACTGATCCCCTGTGTATACAGAGAGACAACTGTGTAAGATAATTTAACACCTGGGATATGTTTTTATTTCATCTCTAACTACCAAGGTTATCTCAGAAATGGTTTTCTTAAAAGCTGGTAAAGATGAGGAATAACATATCTAGAATTCTGTCTCTTGAAGCAAGCAAATTCAGAATGGAGAAGATATGAAGTTGCGACAAATTATAAACAAGCTAGCTTCTGACTGTAGTTTGGTATAAAAATAGGGTATGAGTAAGTAAGATGATAAAGTGGCCAGAATATGCTGTTAATATATGATTCCAGTTTATTAAGAATCCAAATGTGCATGATATCTGAAACATAAATCAAATTGAGCATCCTAGGCACCTGCCTTTATGGTACATCACCTAAATACTAATGGTAAATTATTATCTGACATGGTAATGGTAACCAAAAGAAGACATAACTTTTTAAACATCCACTTGAACATTTTCAACTCAGCTGAATTCAAAGTAGCTCCTCCTCTTCAACCCCATCAACAGTGATTTGAGGGGAAGATGATCACTGAAGGCCTTCAGTTGGTTTATGATGCCATAAAGTAGTTTCTCATGATCATCTGATACATCGATGTGCAAAATTATTGTAAACAACAGAAAAAATTAACATCAAAAATAGTCTAAGAGATTGAGGTGCGTGGAATGAAAATTATCATAAAAAATCAGACATCTTTATTATTAATTATATCTTTAAACCCTTCCAACTACCACTGGGTCAAAAAGCACCTTTCAATTTACTTCATGATATAAACTTGGTTTTTCTATAAGAAAAATATAAATTTAGCTCAATATTTAGGAGAAGTCTTTTATTTGTATTTAGTTACTGGTTAAACATTTGCAGATTAAAAATAAAAAATATTAATCTCCCTCTGTGAACAAAGATATTTCAAGTTTGTCTTATAAATGACATTTAACACCTTTTGATTTAGGCTGTACATGGATATTTCTTTCATTTGCCTAATTGTCCTTTTTTCTGACTAATGTCTATTTCTACATATCCAAAGCAAGTTCTAATTATACATAATAGCACATAACTGACAACGAAGTTTACGAACTCATCCTAGAAAAATTGCTACATAGCTCATTGCTGAATATCACTACGGTTACCTTCAAAGTACTCCCTTTGGGAGGCTATGCACCAATGCCAGCACCTAGTTCGCCCGTTAAAGCAATTTTGGAACTCTTTTTCTGGAATGGCCAGTAGAGTTGTCATCGTATTATCCTTGATGTCCTGAATGTTGTCAAAATGTCCTCCTTTCAATATTTCCTTTATCTTCAGGTAAAAAAGTCACTAGGGGCCAGATCAGGTGAGTATGGAGGGTGTTCCAATATAGTTGTTTACTAGCTAAAAGCTCCCTCACAGATAGTGCTTGTGATCTGGTGCATTGTTGTGATGCAAGAGCTCCTTTGGGACCATTTTTGCACACAACTTTCTCATGCCAAGATTTTCAGTTAAGATTTTCCTGTTTCTCACAGTCAGTCAGTGATTTTGACACAAAATTCAGCAAATTTTTGCAATGTTTTTGTCAGTTCTGCTTGTTACTGGCCATTCTGACCTCTCTTCAGCAGCAATGCTTTCTCTTCCCTCAGAAAAATGTTCAATCCATTCGTACACTGTCATTTTTTTCATGGCATTACCCCTGTAAACTTGGAATAATATATCCTTGATTGCACTTTCACTCCTGCCAAGTTTAACAAGAAATTTAATGTTTGTTCACTACTCTAATTCAAGCTACTGACAGCACACACACAAAAAGCAACAACAATAATGAACACCACTCAGTATGACACTACCACAAGTCCAAATGAACACAGCTATGAGACAGTGATACACCAAGGTTATGAAACCTTACTGAGTTGGTTGTACAGTGCTGCCAACATAAGTGCACAGTGGCAAGTTCACAAACTTAATTGTCAACCTCTTATACAAAAATGATTTAGTTTGGCATCATCCATTAAGTGTCATTTCTCACAATATTTTTTTTTTTTTTGAGTTGGAGTCTCGCTCTGTCACCCAGACTGAAGTGCAGTGGCTGCTCCCTGCCACCGCAGCCTCAACCTGCTGGGCTCCGGTGATCCTTCCGCCTCAGCCTTCCAAGTAGCTGGAACTACAGGCGCACGCTAACACACCCAGCTAATTTTTGATTTATTGTAGAGAAGAGGTCTCGCCAAGTTGCCCAGGCGGGTCTCGAACCCGCGGGCTCAGGCAATCCACTCACCTTGGCCTCCCAAAGTGCTGGGATTACAGGCTGAGCCACCGAGCCCGGCCTCTCACAATATTTTTTACTAAAAATATAAAAACTGACATTTTTGTTTAAAAAATTCATTTTTATTTATACCATGAACCAAAATCTGACCAGCTATAAAAAAACAAGTACCCATCACAAGCATGGAAAAGTGTAAAAGCTGAAAGACAAGCAAGATTTGAGAACATTTCTGGTGGTTAGTTAAAAGAAAACTCAAGTTAGAAAACCCACCTAAAGAGAGAAATACAAGTTCAATTTTATGAGGCATTGAGAGAGAGTGGCTGTTTTCGTCTCATGGAAAGTACATTAGAAACTGAGGTTACCCTGCTATACAACTGGCATTTTGTTAAAATAGGGGGCAACAAAAATAGAATTATGCTGTATTCTCATTTTTTACCAGAAAACTTAATGATTGTACAGCTGTTTTAAATAAAAGCTATTACAAAATTATTGCACTAAATATCACCATTATAACATCCTCATATATTCCTCCCAACTTACTGTGAAAGAGAGAATTTGGTCAATTTCCTAAGGTTGGCAAAGGAGTGTTGAAGAATGACACATCCTATCTTGAAGCCTTTTAGCACCCTCATGTCAAATTCTAAGAGTAACTTTGAAACATACAAAATCACTGTGTTCTGAGATGATCTTCAAATTAGCTTCCATTACCACCAAGGGGCAGAGTTCTTCACAGGAAAAAAAGAAAAAAAGTATTATGTTTACCATATGTAAAAATAATAAGGCTGTGTAAAAATTCATCCTGAGAAAGATTCATATTTTTAATAGAAAGATTGTAAATCTAACTTTAAGACCCTAATAGCATGTCAAAGTATTGTAAGACTCATTTGTTTTATAATTGAATGACTGAAATATAAGTATATTTTATAATTTGTATAAAGTCCTTAACACAAACTGAGCTCCTAGTACTTTGGACTCACTAATGCCATGTCATATGTAGCATTTTTAGAAGGAAGAAGTGATCACCAAGTAAACCTGGCATTGGAAAAGTTTAAAACTTGGAAGGAATTTCTCAAATAATTTGGTCCAATTCAAATATCTGAGGTTTAGTTGAGACCCATAGAGGGAAATATATTTGTCTATATCTACACAAATAGCACTGGGGCTGCTAGACATCACAGCATGTCCTCTGAGTAAATGCTTATGTGTTTTTGTGTAGCCAGGCTGACTAAGTCCTGCCTGTAGAGATCTGCAAGCATAATTCAGACTTTCTTCAGTGCTTTCCAGAATAACCGTGATTTTACCAAATGTTTTAATTTTTTTGCTTCAGTTAGTTTGATAGTTCATTCAACTTCTTGATATTCACTGTCAAAAAGAATAAATCATTTCTAGATGATCATGGATGGCATATGAATGCCAAATTAAGTCTAAAATGGCTTTTTTTCCAGCACATCATTTGTTTGCTTGAGATTAAGTAAATATTACTATAGAATTATTGTAGCAATGATGACATTAACACAAAGCTAAAAAATACAGTAAAAAGATTAATGTCAGGTAAAAACAAAACTAAACTGGAGGTGAAATGTCTTCCTTTCTGTAGTGAGTTAAAGGGTGACTCCTGAAAAAATATGCACAAACCCCAATCCCTTGAATCTGTGATTGTCACCTTATTAAATAAAAAAAATCTTTGCAACATAATTAAATTAAGAATTTGAAAGGAGGAAATCATCTTGGATTATCTGGGAGGAATCTATCTCCAATGATGAGTGTCTTTATAAAAGACACAGAGAAGGCAGATACATAGTGATGAAGGTAATGTGTAGACACAAGATATTGGAGTGATGTGACCACTAGTCAAGGCATGATTTTTCCCCTGGAGTCTCTGTATGGATTAAGGCACTGCTAACATCTTGATTTTAGACTCTGGAATAAAATTTCTATGGTTTTAAGCCACCACATTTGTGGAAATGTTCCAGTAGCCTTAGGAACTGAGGCACTTTCTAAACCATACGCACAAATACACATAATCATAATCAATATATTCATTATATAGCTTCCACTAAACAAATCTTAATCACCTGAAACATTCTGAAATATTTGACAAATATTCCTCAGTACTCCAAGTTCTAGCCATCATTTTTCCCTAGAGAATATTCTAGGATATTTTCCCTTAGAGAATCATGGGGTTGGAGCACACTGAGAATTTCTATAATCCTTTATTTTGTTTACAGAATGCTTTCTACCGCCATGCAGCTATGATTCCTTTTCTGAAGGAGATGCTTCCACTATGCTAAGCCTATCCCAAAGAGTATCTGAGGTTGTACTATAGTTATATAACATGTGAATCAACTGGTTTTCTGTTTATGGAGATCTTATTAAATAACCGGTGATTATTTGTAATCCTACCTTTTAGTACAATTTAAAAGGAATATTTTCTATCAGTAAACAGTGACAATGATTCCTTTTACAGTAATGAGAGAAATGCATTTCTAAAGTCTCAATATGTAAGTGCCTATGTCATGGAATGAATAAGTGTGCAAATCCTTTTATCCCTCAGGAGATGTTGCCTTTTTTATATTCCAAGTGATTATAAGTAACCTATTCCTAGGCTATGATAAAAATAAAAAGGCTACTGAAAGCAAACTCCTAAACAATGTATCTGTGAAACAAGATCAGTGTTAGGATTCTGGGATTCTGTTCTTGAGCGCCCAAGATGGCCTCCTGTATTTTAGGAGCGTGTAAGAGACACATTCAGGCAATGGATCATTTTTTTTTTTTTTTTGCAAAAGTATATGGATGTCATCTCAGTCACTGAATATTCAGAAATAACTTATAGAAATAATAGTGTCATGCTGTCTTTGAAAATTTCATTAACATGCTGAGCAGAACCCTAAGATTAACCATTATCTTTCCACATACCAGGGACCAGGGATCTGAGATTTCAGCCAAACTTTTTGTTTTTTAAATTGTAATCATTGTGTGATTACATTCTTTTGTGCTTCAGTATCTTTCCCTTTGTGATAAGTTACAATCAGGCAGCCTTCACACTAGTAACCGCCCCATAATAAATATTATTCTTCTAGAGAGTTGGTACAAACTTTTAATAGTTTGAATAAGATGTATTTAAGAAAGAAGAGCTATGAATAGCCAACTTGTTCATGTGTTTTAAGATGCAGTTTTCAAAGCAAAATTCAAATATTTTAAGGGCTCACAGGATAGTTTTTCAATGAAAGCTATCCTGTCTGTTCTTCACCATTTTGTCTTTAGGCAATTTTCTACATTACCTGATAAGATTTGTCTCCTAATCTTTGCTTTTCACTACCTAGAAGTTCCTGGTTCTATTCCAAAGTCAGATTTTTGCTGATATTAGTTTATTTCTTTCCTCTCATTTAGTTTAAATCTTAGACATCTGAATCTTTTCAGATATCAAAAATGTTTGTACATTTTTTAATAAGAGGCTAAATGAAAAGCACCCTTATTTATCCCCTTTATAATTTTATTCTTGAGGTGAGAAATGAAAACATTTGAGTATCACTGAGCAAAAATAAAATTTGTTTGAGGTTATATTTGTTTTCACATCCTGGAAATGAACACATATTTTTAAAATTTTAGTATACTCTATGTAAGTATATACAAACAAAATTAACTTGATTGAATGAAAAGTTTGCAACTTTTGGATAAAAAGGAACTTCCTTTCTGTTCATTACATACTCGATTAGCTAAAAAAGAGAATTCACTTCAACCATGAAAGTTTCTGAGGTCACTGGCATACTGGATATTTTTTATAGAGGCCAATATTTATGGAATGAGATTAAAAGATAGGCTGCAACTTCAGCTACAGAATTTGATTTTCTTTTTAAACCACACATATTTACCAGAGGATGCAAATTTTAAAATTTCCAAAAGAAGAAAATAGTAGTCTAGTTAGAAATTAGAATTCCTCTAGATGAAAACTTAGAACTTGTTTCTTCTAGATATTTGTAATTTCATAGAAATTATCTAATGTCAACTTTCTGTATCTACTACTCTGTTTACAAGTTTTGTAGAGAAATGGGCTTTTTTTTATAACTTCAGTGTGTTGGCTCATTGGCAATTTTCTTACTTGGCTAATACAATATGAGATTCAATTCAAAACCATGAATGCAGATGCACAACTAATTGTTGTGATTAATTTTTTAGTTTACCTGACTGCAGAAGTGATAAACTATGATATTTCTATTGCATAAAATTTTAAAAATATTTCATTCAGTTGATAATTTTAAAATGAGTACTAAATCATGTTACATGTCAAACAAAAATTGTAATTATCATTTATTCATCTTAGGTGTTTAAAGGCAGGTAGAAATGGTAACAGAATTCTTACTATCTCAGGAGCTGGATGGATGACTCTATAAGCATAGTGTGAGCTTGCTCCTAAGTTGAGCCATGCTAAGGAAAGAACTTCTAAAGAACTATGTTTAGTTTTTGATAAGCAAGTTCTGGTTTCTTTCCTCTGATTGGAACCTGGAGAAACCAGGTTTTCAAGAGTTTTCCTGAGGAGACTGAAGATTGTCACAAGTTGGTGTGAGGAGTTATGTAGGGAGCAGTGTCATGGTGGCAGCAGTGCCTGCGACTGGAAGAGAAATGATAGTTCAAAGAAAAATTGATAAGTTCTGATCTTGATTTTTTACCTCAATGCCTATGGAAAATTATCATCTGTACCGTCACTGAAGATATCCTGGGAATACATCCACAGAAACTCAAATCATTCTACGAAAAAGATACCTGCACACGCATATTTATTACAGCATTATTCACAATAGCAAAAACATGGAACCAAACAAGCTGCCCAACAAAAGTGGACCAGATAAAAAAAAAAACAGGGTACATATACATGATGGAATATTATGCAGCCATAAAGAAGGACAAAATTATGAACTTCACAGCCACTTGGATGGATTTAGAGTCTATAATACTCAGTGATCTATCACAGAAACAAAAAACTGAGTACCACATGTTCTCACTCATGAGTGGACTCTGAACAATCAACACAATATTTTATAAAAGGAATTGGCAGTAGTGGGAAACTGCCAGGGGTGAGGGCATACACTTCATCAATAAGGGTACCTGATGTCAAACCAGGTGAAGTGAGGACCAAGGTAAGGCTCACACTTTACCTGTACTACGACCATTTGTATATCTAATCTTGAATTGTATCTTACATCCTTAAAATAAAAATATATACACATAAATACGTGTGTGTGTGTATAGAAACTAAATTTTATTGTTTTTATTTGCAGATGACATAATAGAATACATAAAATAAACGAAAATTTAAGAAACAAACAAACAGCCGGGCTCGGTGGCTCTGCCTGTAATCCCGCGCCTTGGGAGGCTGAGGTGAGTGGATTGCCTGAGCCCGCGGGTTCGAGACCCACCTGGGCAAGCGAGACCTCATCTCTACAATAAATCAAAAAATTAGCTGGGCGTGGTAGTGAGTGCCTGTAGTTCCAGGTACTTGGAAGGCTGAGGCGGAAGGATCGCTGGAGCCCAGCAGGTCGAGGCTGCTGTGGCCGGGAGTGGCCACTGCACTCCAGCCTGGGTGACAGAGTGAGACTCCAACTCAAAAAAAAAAAAAGAAACAAACAAACAAAGAAACTAAATTCACAGCACCACCCAGACTGTTGGTCTGGTCTACAAGAGCTATGGCTCCACAAATTCCTCTCAGAGGTTTATACAGGGACATGCAAAAGGTTGTTCAGTGTAGCATGACATGGGCACAGGGAGGACTGATTCTCACCTAGAGTGCAATGGAGACACGCAGGGAGGTATTATACAGTAGTGTTTGCTTTTTTTTTTTTTTTGCCAAAATATAACACTACATGTCTTAAAAAGAAAAGTCTAATTTTAGATTAGCAAGTGGTTGGAAAAGGAATTGTAGACATTTCATTAACACTGAAGTCACAAAATATAAATAGTGCTATATTACAGCTACCATATAACTCGACTGACCGCCAAACATTTCTATGCTATTCATGCTAAAGAGCTTTTCAAATAGTTTAATTGCTCAGAGAAATGAGGTAAACCAGAGTTGCCCATATAAGTTATTAACATCAGTAATTTCAGTGCTTCTCCTGCTCTCCATATCTTCATGTCTTCAACTCACTTTATGGAGCGTGACCTACTATTGTCAGTCTTTCCTCATGTGTTTTAATGTCATATTTAAAAAGTTACCTTACTTGGCATGCAACCCAACATTGTTGCCCTTGAGTGTCAAACCACTGTAAAGATCAGGGATTTCAAAAGGCAGAGATAGATTCCAGGATGCTTTAACATCATAATCAATCTCCTGTCCTCTAAACGATGTCTAACAACTCAGTCCTAACTTTCTGAGGAGCTTCTCCATTACCCTTGTGCCTCATATTGGCAGGCAGGCAAGCTCCAGACTTGCTATCCTATGTCAGATAACTTACTGTAATTTATCCAGTTCTCAGTTTGATAAGAAAAAGGGCTTACAAAGTCTTAACTAGGTTTGAAAAGCAATATTGAAGTAAATACTGCATGTTTCTAAAATGTTATGAACTCAGATTTTTAGGAATTTATGAGAAGAACAGCAACTTTCAAGTACCTGAAGACAGCCCTAACAACAAAATAATTTAATCCCAGTACCTCTGAATGACTCTTTTATTTAGATGAATCTGAAAAATCCGACTTTGTTTTAACAAAGGAGACCTAGGGTACCTAGTCCTAAACCAGGGGAAGTGACGACCAGAGGGAGGCCCAAACTTCATCTGCACATACATTTATGTACCTAGTCCTCACTTGTGCCCCCGATCTTTATAACAAAATAAAGTACAAAAAAGGTAAAGCACTAATATACATATTTTTAAATAAATCATATTTGAAAGCAAAAATAATCTCAAAGTTATTAGGAATAATTCTGACTTAGGCATTAACGTTCTGTTACAAAAACATGGGAAGTCTAAAGAAGCAAAACTTTCTTATAATCTCAGCAACCAGCAAAAAAACACTATTAGCATCTAACATTTCCTTATTTTTTAAACTGCAATTACTTATTTGTTTAATTTTACACTTCTGAGATCATATTTTTAAAAAATTTCTATCCTAAGAATTTTATCACCTCACAATATTTTTCAAGCATCTAAATTTTAATCATTCTGCAATATTTTATCACATGAATAGACCCCTATTGGTGTAATTATTACACCAGCTGTTAAACACTCAAGTGGCCTTCAATTTTTTACAATAATAAAACAATTGTTGGTTTCTCTATTGAATTAAAATAAATGCTGAGCATTTTCAATTAAATATGTAATTGAGATAAACTATCAACCCAAATTATGTGAAACCAGAGGCATGACTAAGGTTTAGATGTTAGGTGGTTGCATATGATTGACCTGAAGTTCCATCACTATCACCTGGGTCCATAGGGTATCAAAAACTCAAGGACTATGGCCCACTATGCCATGCCTATGGAACAACCAGACAGAAAAGTAGCTGAAAGGCAGGTGCAGCGGCTTACGCTGGTAATCTCAGCACTTTGGGAAGCCAAGGTGAACTGATTGCTTGAGCCCAGGAGTTTGAGGGCAGCCTGGGCAATATTCCGAAACCTCGTTTCTACAAAACATCAAAACATTAGATGGGTGTGGTGACATGCACCTGTAGTCCCAACCACTCGAGATGCTGAGGTAGAGAGATCTCCTGAGCCTAGGAAGTGGAGGCTGCCGTGAGACTTGAAGGTTGTGATCAAGCTACTGCACTCCATCCTGGGTGAAAGAGTGAGACTCCACAGAGCAGAGCAGAGCAAAGTTGCTGGAGGGCAGTCCTCAAGTGATCACATGGGCATGGTAAAAAAACAAAACAAAACAAAAAACAGGTCAGGAACAGGGCCCAGGTACAGAGTAAAGAACATGGAATATGTGGTCCTGGGGACTAAAGTGCCCAAAGGCAACAAGTGGCAAGGCACACTTCAGTACCACCGTGAAGAAGCCAGGTTGGCACAACACCAGGAGCCCCTTGAAGAGGCTGGGATAATCCCAACCCTCAGATACTCAACTCACTCCAACTACCTAGAAGGGGAAGAAATTAAAAACTGCCACCTACAAGAGATGAGAAAGTGTCTCTTTTCCAGTACTTTACCGTATTGCCTCTATTCTAAGACACACCTTTGAATTAAGAAAAAAAAAAATTAAGATACTCCAAAAAAAAAATGACTATTTGGGGATTGAGGTGGAAAAAATACCCTCAAACTTAAGTTTTCTCTATAAATGCATACCGTGAAAAGAAAAAGTCTTACCTTCCTGGAATGAATCTTACTTTGCTCAAGTAAATGATTCTTTTAAAATATTGTTTAATTTAACATTTTATTTAGGGTTGCAAACCATGCTACTCCAAGACCCTGTTTTCATGAGCTATGCTTCATAAGCTCTGAAGAGCATATAACTGTTTGTTATTGTCGTTATAACAAAATACCACCAACTGGTTGCCTTGAAAACAAGACACATATTTTCTCACATTTCTGCAGGCTGGACATTCAAGAGCAAGGTGCTGGCAGGTTTTTTACTCTGAGTCCTCTCTCCTTGAATTACAGATGGCCACCCTTTTGTTTCTTCACATGATCTTTTCTGTGCGTGTTCTCTGTGAACCCTAAACTCCTCTTTTTGTTAGGATTCTAGTCGTGTAGGATTGGTACCTGTCCTGATGACCTCATTTTAACATAATCACCTCTTCAAAAGTCTTATCTCCAAATATAGCAACATTCTGAGGTAATACCAGATATAGTAATACCAATAATCAAATATGACTCTCCATTTGAATCTACATTGAAAATTTTGACAACATCAAAATGTATGGGGCAATTGTAACAATACAACAGGTATAAATGGAAACATTTATATATCTAATTATTTATATTTTCTCGTTACATATTATTTTGATCTAAGTTTAATTGGCAATACCTCTAAAAGTTTACAGATATATTAATGTTGTTCCAAATTTTTTAAAAAGAGGGACCTAGAAGAAAATCATTTCTGAGGAGTTCCAGTTTTGATTATTATATTTTTCAAAGGAAATGGGAATAACTCAGAGAATATGA
Source organism: Tarsius wallacei (assembly GCA_963574415.1). Taxonomy (NCBI): domain Eukaryota; kingdom Metazoa; phylum Chordata; class Mammalia; order Primates; family Tarsiidae; genus Tarsius; species Tarsius wallacei. The sequence continues at coordinate 1,241 of CAUYQG010066963.1, read as the reverse complement.
AAAACTACTATGATTTTAATGGTTATCTGACAATTTTCCTAATCTCCTGTGTCTCACATTCTTTTCTTTTTTCTTACTAAAAATTATTATTTTTAATTGACTCATAAATCCAAAGTTATGAAAGTAATTATCAGGTTTAATGATTATATTTGACACCAAGAAGGCAATGGCAAGTCCAAGGATTTTGGAAATATTTTTACAAAAGATAAGTGTATTTATTTTATTGGATAAGTTGTGGGGTGCATGTGAGGATTTGATATATAATTTAATTACATGCATATGACAGTTGGACTCCTAGTGAGCCCTCTCTCCCCCTGATAGTGGGCATGGTACCTGATGGGTGGTTGTGTGTCCCTTATTCCCCTTCCCTCCCTCCCTTCTTTAACAGTGCCCAACATTTGTTGTTCCTGCTCACATGCCCAATGTTTAGGACCCATTTATAGTGAGAACATGCCATATTCAGTTTTTTGTTTCTGTGATGGTTCTCTTAGAATGATGGTCTCCAGCTGCATCCATGTTGCTGCAAAGGGCATGATTGTGTTCTTCTTTATGCCTGCAAAGTATTCCATCATACCAAATTTTTTTATTCAGTCCACTTTTGATAGGTTGGTTCCATGTTTTGGCGATTGTGAATATTGCCACAATAAACAAGTGAGCAGGAGGTGTCTTTTTGGTAGAGCAATTTGTGTTTCTCTGGGTCTGTTCCAGAACTGTGATTACCGGGTCATGTGGTAGCTCAATATTTAGTTCCTTGAGAAAATGCCATACTGCTTGCCATAGGTTGAAGTAGCTTACATTCCCACCAATGGTGTAGAAGTGTTCTCTTTTCTTTGCTGCCTCACCAAGAAACTATTGTTTTTTGACTTTTTAATAATAGTCATCCTGACCAGTGTGAGGTGGTATCTTATTGTAGTTTCGATTTGCATTTCTTATGTGCCTTTTAAAGTAAATTAAGCTAATGAATAAAAATGTCTTTTTCTCTCTCTTTCTCTCTTTCTTTCATTTTTAATAGCCAAAGTATATAGTACATACAATCAGCTGTCAACACAGAATCTATTCTCTGACCTAGTCCTAGATGCTGTCCAATCTACCACACATTTTTCTTTTTTTTTTGAGTTGGAGTCTCAGTCTGTCGCCCAGGCTGGAGGGCAGTGGCACGCTCCCGGCCGCCGCAGCCTCAACCTGATGGGCTCCGGCGATCCTTCCGCCTCAGCCTTCCAAGTAGCTGGAACTACAGGTGC
>CAUYQG010066961.1:0-13585 GCA_963574415.1 Tarsius wallacei | reverse complement strand
AATTTTTATTTAATTAATTAATTAATTAATTAATTTTTTTGAGTTGGAGTCTCACTCTGTCGCCCAGACTGGAGTGCAGTAGCATGCTCTGGCCACCGCAGCCTCGACCTGCTGGGTTCCGGCAATCCTTCCGCCTCAGCCTTCCAAGTAGCTGGAACTACAGGCACGCGCTACCACGCCCGGCTAATTTTTTTTTTTTTTTTTTGATTTACTGTAGAGAAGAGGTCTCGCCAAGTTGCCCAGGCAGTTCTCGAACCCGCAGGCTCAGGCTATCCACTCACCTCAGCCTCCCAAAGCGCGGGATTACAGCCTGAGCCACCGAGCTCGGCTCATTTTTATTTATTTTTTAACACTTTCTGGTTTAATTTTTTTCCTTGACCCTGGGTCTGTTTTGTTCTGTCCAGCTCTCTTTGGGTACCTTTTTCACCTCTTTTCAAGTCTGAGTCTTTCTCCTTGTATCTGTTACCTGCCAGGCTTCTTCTAATGGCCTCTTCCCCTTTGCCTCCTGGGGTCCCCGTAACCTCCTTTCCCACCTGCCGGCAAGTCAGCCTGTCTTCCCTCTCTCCACAGGGCATGCCACCAATGACTCAGGCACCCCGCATCATGCACCACATGCCTGGCCAACCACCCTACATGCCACCCCCTGGCATGATCCCACCACCAGGCCTTGCACCTGGCCAGATCCCACCAGGGGCCATGCCTCCGCAGCAGCTCATGCCCGGACAGATGCCACCTGCCCAACCTGTAAGTGTCTAGTTTCCTCGAGGCCTCATATAAGTAGTTAGAGTACAGTATTAGAAAGGGACTGATTCGGGGGCTATTTTAGATTGAGTGCCTGGACAGGCCCCCACCCCAAAGAGGTGATGCTGAAACAGAGCTCCCTGATTGATGAGGATGTAGCAGTGGAGTTGGATCCTGGGGCAGGGAGGAAGTGCCATGTTTGTAGGAGGTTCTGGAAGGTTGGGGTGAAGCCAGAGTGGTGACCAGCACCGAGATTCATTCTGTGAACTTCTACTTAGCACCTGCTTATGCACAGGCCCTGTCTGTGTCCTAGGGTTACAGCGGTGGCCAAAACAGAAAAATCTCTGCTGTCGTGGCTTACAGTTTGTAGGGGCAAGGGGTTGGGGGTAGGAGGCAACAGCATATGGTGTGTCGGGTGAAAGCGCTGGAACGAATTCAGGCAGGGTGAGGGATGGAGAGCAAGGGCAGTATAGAGATCCTCCACTAGACTCAGAGCTTCTGTGCTCATGGGCTCCTTCCCTGTCCGGCAGCTTTCCGAGAATCCGCCGAATCATATCTTGTTCCTCACCAACCTGCCAGAAGAGACCAACGAGCTCATGCTGTCCATGCTTTTCAACCAGTAAGTGGGGCCTGTGGCTTGGGGTAGCTGGAGGGTGATTGCCAGGAGGGGTCACCACAGGAACAGGCCTCAGAATTCTGCTGGCAGAGTCCTGAGCCAGCTCATGCTTTGCAGGAGAGACAGTGACTTAAAGGAGGGTGATGTAGTGGTGATGAGGCTGGAGGGGTGACTGTGGCCACGGCATGCCAGCCTTCATCAGCCCATGTTAGGGGTTGGGGGGTGGTCCAGGCTCTGGGTCTCGTTTTTCCAGTTTTGAAAATGAAGAAATGCAATGCAAGGTTTATGTAAAACAACATCGAGACATCTGAACACTGGCTAGACGTGGCAGAAATCAGCATGGTCGAAAACAAGTGTGGGAGATGGAGATGTATGAACCCTCATGCCCTGCGAACTGCTCACTGTTGAGCGATGTCGGGGCGTGGGCGGGAGTGACTTCTGCCTGGTGGTTCTGTTTCTGATTGTACATCCTATAGAAATTCATGGCACAAGTCCCAGGGGCTTGAATGGGGTATTCATTCCAATATTTGTGGTGGTGAGTTGGGGGCAGTCTGAGAGAAGGGAAGGGTTCAACACAGATGCCTACCATGGCGAACTGTGCAGCAGTTAGAAGAACAGGAAGAGCAGCATGGATGGCTCTTTGCAATAGTGCTGAGAGGATGTCTTGAGGACCTGAGTAAAATAGAGAAGCAGTACCACACATGCAGCATGTCCACAAACAACACATTTTGTAAGAATACCAGTGGGAAAAGGACAGACACCCAGTAAACAGGATGGTTGCACAGTGGAGAAGGAAGTCAGGAATGAGAAGAGGAAAATTAGAGAAACAGCAGATCGTAAAAGTGAGGGTGTCCGTTATTTTTGGAGCGGGGTGTGAGTTATGATTGGGAAAGGTACAGTGTACAGTGTACTGTTTCTTGATTTAGGTTGTGGTTACATGGGTGTTATGTTAAAATTTTTCACTAAGTGTTATGTTTCCACTAGGGTTTATCCGTTAGCACTGTATACATTTTTGTCTGGATAATTCTTTGTGATGGGCATTGTAGGATGTTTAGAATCATCCCTGGCCAAAATATTAGAAGGAAACTCTGAGTCTCTGAGGTCTGCTGTTCCCCTTCTCTCAGGTTCCCTGGCTTCAAGGAGGTCCGTCTGGTCCCTGGGCGGCACGACATCGCCTTCGTGGAGTTTGACAATGAGGTTCAGGCAGGGGCAGCTCGTGACGCCCTGCAGGGCTTTAAGATCACCCAGAACAATGCCATGAAGATCTCCTTTGCCAAGAAGTAGGACCTTTCCCCCATGCCTGCCCCTTGCCCCCGTTCTGGGGCCACCCCTCCCCCCCTGGCTCAGACCCCTGAAGGTAAGTCCCCCCTTGGGGGCCTTCTCAGAGCCGTGTGTGAGTGAGTGGTCGCCACACAGCATTGTACCCAGAGTCTGTCCCCAGACATTGCACCTGGCGCTGTTAGGCTGGAATTAAAGTGGTTTTTTGAGATTTGGTTTTTCACAACCATTTGTCTGTTTTATTTTTGTGGCTTCCATCATTCCTTTCACTGCATATCAGCACATCCTGGGTTTTTGGACCTCTTGGGGAAGATGTAGAATTGTGTAGCAATATTGTCTACACTTAGATTGCATTTACTGCTTTGGCAATTTGTGTATTGTCCCAGTTTGCAACAGGAATGGAAATTTGGGGCTGCCATGTACACTTAGGCAGGTTGGGTACTGCACAAAAATGCCACCTTTAAGGGCACAGTATCCACCTTGTAGGCGTGTGTTTATTCCAACAATTTTTTTTTTTTTGGAGTTGGAGTCTCACTCAGTCACCCAGTCCCGGCCACCGCAGCCTCGACCTGCTGGGCTCCAGCGATCCTTCTGCCTCAGCCTTCCGAGTAGCCGGAATTCCAGGCGCGCGCTACCATGCCTGGCTGATTTTTTATTTATTGTAGAGATGAGGTCTTGCCAAGTTGCCCAGGCGGGTCTCGAGCCCACGGGCTCAGGCATTCCACTCACCTCAGCCTCCCAAAGGCGCGGGATTACAGGCTGAGCCACCGAGCCCGGCTCTTTCTTTACCTTATATGTGAATAATGTTGCATAGCTAGTACCTACCATATAGTAGGCACTAAGTGCATGCTTAGTTTTGCCCTTTATATGAGTAATGGTGTTTTAGAAGTGTGCGTGACACTCTAGGCCCTCAAGACCTCCTTATTTAGATCCCTATGTGTGAAGAATGGCTATGCTAGAAGATTGCCTGGCCTGTACACGTTGTTCAACTCAATCTTTCCTTCACCTATGAATAGGTAACATTGCTCTAAAATAGGGCCTGGTATGCACCAGGTGCTCAATGCATGCTCATATCTCATCCCTTTGAATGAGTATCGTTATAGTAGAATAATACCTGGAATAGATCACATATTCTATGAATGCTCAATGGCTGTCAATAATGTCATAGTAGAATACTACCAGGCATATAGAGTTTCAATGAACACTTATTTATCACCTTTATGAGAATAAATTTGTACTTGAAATGTGCTTGCTATGTACTAGATGCTAAAACCAAACAAACAAAGAAAAAACTTGTGTTTTTCACCATGTGTTCTATTGTACTAGAATAGTGTCTGGCATAGACAATAGCAGACAGTCAATGTATGCTTACTTAATTCCCTCCTATGTGAGTAGAACTATTCTGGCACACAGTTTGCCTATACTAGGTGTCCCCTGCAGGCTTGTGTCCTTCCCCTATGTATAGATGTATTGTAATTAAATAGTATCAGTTATCTATTAGGTGCTAATGCTTGCCATGTACTCGGAGTTTAGTGCATTCCTGATTCCTTGAATCGTATGTGAGTAAAGTCTTAGTAGACTAGTGATTGGAATGTATTAGGTACACACTGATTTTCTTCTCTAATGTGTCAGTGAGTCTGTACTGGAGTAGAACCTGACATACACTAAATACTCAATACGTGCTTCCTTCATTCCACGTATGTGTGAATAATGAGATACTAGAATATTGCCCGGCATATCGCTGCTCTGTGAGGCTTATTCCCAGATCCCTGTATTTTGGATTACAATTGTATCTCACATATACCAGGTTTCCAATGAAAACTAGGTGTGAGTAGGTTTTAATAGCGTAATACCTGAAATGTACCAAATACGCAATGCATACTCATTTCTTTTTCTCATGTGAGAATAAGGTTGCACTAAATCAGGCCCTTCTATGCATTTATGTATATTATGTACATTTATGTATAATTTTTTTCTTTCCTTGATGTGTGAGTAATGTTATACTCTAAGAGTGCCTGACAATATTGTGTGTTCCAAGCATGCTTACTTTCTTCACTTAGGTATATGAATATTCAGGAAAATTTCCAGGCATCTATTTTGTACTGCATACATGCTGTTTCTATTCCCACACATTGGAGTAAGGCTGTACAAATGATTATATTTCTTTCTTTCTTTTTTTTTGAGTTGGAGTCTCACTCTGTCGCCCAGACTGGAGTGCAGTGGCCGCTCCTGGCCACCGCAGCCTCGACCTGCTGGGCTCTGGCGATCCTTCTGCCTCAGCCTTCCGAGTAGCTGGAATTACAGGCATGCGCTACCACGCCCGGCTGATTTTTTGATTTATTGTAGAGATGAGGTCTCGCCAAGTTGTCCAGGCGGGTCTCGAACCCGCGGGCTTAGGCAATCCACTCACCTCAGCCTCCCAAAGCGCAGCATTACAGGCTGAGCCACTGAGCCCGGCTAAATGATTATATTTCATATACAGCATTCTCATGTTCTAAGCACTCAATGCAATATTTTCCCCCTTTCTCTGTGAATATTGTCCTATTAGAATAGAGCCTGGCTTAATGGTGGTGTGAAGTAAATGCATACATTTTTCATACTATGTAAGAATAAGGTTGTTCTAGAAAACTGACTGGCATACCCTAGGCATTTAATAAATGATTGTTTCTGTTTTCCTCATCATGAATTAAAAGAGTACTTGATAATACCAGATGCTCCACGCGCATGCCTGTTTTCTTCTCCCATGAGTGAATAAAATGTACTAGAACATTGCCTGGCAAATATTAGGCACTGAGTACATATGTTTATCATTCCATTGACTTGAGAGTGATGTATACTAGAAAAGTGCCTGGTCTATACTTGGCACTTAATACACATGCCTTTCCTTTTCCAATGCGAGAGCAAATATTTAGTGGAATAGAACTTGGCATATAGGAGGCACTAATTACATGCATGTTCCCTTCCCCTATGTGGGAATAAAGTTATACTAGAATAGACTCTTGAATATACTGGTAGTTCAAAACATGACTTCTTTCTTCTCATTATGTGAGAGTAATGTTGCAAGGACCATATCTGTTCCATATAAAGCACTCAATATAGGCTTACTTGTTTTCCTTTGTGGGTATGAGAGAGAAATACAGCACCAAAAGAATGCCTGGCTTCTACTGGTTGACTAACCATGCTCATTTCCTTCCCATATGTGTGAGTAAGGTTGTCTGGCATATATTAAGTTCTCAGTGCTTGCTTGTCTCCCTCATACTATGTGTGAGTAGAATTGTACTAGACTAGAATGGGCCATACCGCAGGAGTTCAATTGATTCTTGATTCTTTTTTCCTGTATGTGTGAAAGTTTGTGCTAGAAGAGTATGTGAAACACCCTAGGTGATCAGATTATGTATGCCTCCTTTCCCTACATGCGAGTAAATAGGTATTGGAATAGCACCAGGTACAGGCGCTCAATGTATACTGGTTCCCTTCCTGTATTAGTGAGTCACATTGTCCTAGAATTGTGCTTGGCAAATACTTAATACTCAGTTCAATCTTATTTTCTTCCCCTGTGGGTGTGTAATGTTGTTCTAGAAAGGACCTGCCATGCTCTTGGTACTCAATGCAGGTTTGTTTTTTGTCCCTATGTGTGAGCAATCGTACTAAAATAGTACTCGGGATATACTGTGTTCTGTATGTGTGCTCAATTCCCCCTCATTTATGTGTGTCAGGTAGCAGATAGCAGCAGGAATATACCAGAGGACCAATGCATGCATATTTTATTCCAGTCATAGGTGAGTACATTTGTACCTCAAAAGTGCCTACTCTGCATCAGGCATTCAATTAAAAAAAATGTCCTGTGTCCACTGATGTATGAGTAACATATAGAATACTATCTGGCATAAATGAGGTACTCAGTGCATGCTTACTTAATTTCCTTTTGCGTGAGTAATTTCGTTGTAGCATATAGTGTGACACACATTTAACTATTTTTCTTCCCTTATGCATGAGTAAGTTGTATTGAATAATATCAGGTATGTTTAAAGGTTTTTGTGTTAGTCAAGGTTTTCCATAGAAACAAATAGTAGAATCAATAGTAGAAATAAATAGTAGAATCATATATATATATAAAACATTTTCTCTCCCTATGTGAAGATAACGTTTTCCTGGACTGCAACCTGGCATATAATAAGTATTTCTTGCATGCCTGTTTTCTTTCCCTGCGACAAGACCACGCTAACATAGTACACGCTATGTATTGTGTATGTTGAATCATTCTTGCAAATTTGTGATAAAGCCCTCTTGGTCAGCCTAATGTTTTATTAAGGAGTTTTGCATTTGTGTTTATCAGAGATACTGTTTTCGTTTTTGTGTTTTGTTTTTTTTTCTCACGGCGTTCTTTTCTGGCTTTGGTATCAGGGTGATGTTGATCTCATGAATTTGAAAGTGTCTCTTCTTTTATTTTTTGGATAAGATTTTTTAAAAATGGTATTAATTATTTTTTAAATGCTTGGTGGAATTCAGCCACCAAGTGAACTGGTCCTGGGCTGTTCTTCATTTGGTAGACTTTTAATTACTGTTTTAACCTCCTTGTTTGTTATTGGTTTGGTCAGGCATTCTATTTCTTCTTAATGCAGTTTTGGTAGGTTGTATGCTTTTAAAAATGTATCTATTTCTTTAGGTTATTCAAAATGTTGGTATAAAGCTATTTATAATAATCTCATATAGCTGTTCATAATAGTCTTTTATAACAGTCCTTTTTTAAATTCTGTGGCATCTGTTGTTATGCCCTTTCTTTCATTTATGATTTTATTTATATAAGTCTTCTCTTTTTTTCTCAATCTTGGTAGGGTTTGCTAATTTTATTTATCTTTAAAAAACTCAGTTTCTTTTTTGTTTATTTTCTATTCTCTATTTGATTTATTTCTGCTCTAATCTTCATTATTTCCTTCCTTCTAACTTTGGGCTAAGTTTGCTCTTTTGCTAGTTCCTTGAGTTGTAAAGTTTGTTTGTAAGAAATGCCTCTTTAAAAAATACAGACATTTGTCACAAAACCTGTCCTTCTTTGCACGGCTTTTGCTGCATCCCATAAGTTTTGGTATGTTGTGTTTTCATTTTTATTTGTCTCATGATATTTTTAAATCTTACTTTTGATTTTCTCTTTGACCCAATGGTTGTTCCAGAATGTGTTGTTTAATTTCATAAATTGGTGAATTTTCTCATTTTCTTACCATTATTAATTTCTAGTTTCATCCCATTATGGTTGAAAAAAATACTTGAAATGATTTTAATCTTAAATTTGTTGCAAGACTTGTTTTGTGACATAACATGTAATCTGTCCTGGAGAATATTCTGTGTGCCTTTGAGACCTATGTGTATTTTTCTGCTGTTGAGTGGAAAGTTCTGTATATGTCTGTTAGGTCCATTTGGTCTTTAGTGTTGTTCAAGTCAGCTGGTTTTTTTTTTAATTGCTTTTCAATCTAAATGTTCTACTCAATACTGAAAGTGGGTTATTGAAGTCTCCTATCATTACTGAATTTCTGTCAGTTTCTCCCTTCACATTTGTCAATATTTGCTTCATATATTAAGATATTTTAATTTTGGATGCGTATACATTTATACGTTTTATATTTTTCCTGTTGAATTAACCCTTTTATCATGATATAATGACCTTCTTTGTCTCTAGACTTGGCACACACTAAGCTCCAAATGCATGCTAATTTCTTTTACTACATGTCAATAATATTGAACTGTAAGATCACCTGGCATTGTGTAGTTACTCAATGCATCTTCGTTTCTTTTTCCTACCAATGAGAAAATATCTTGTAAATAATAGCTGGTGTATCCTAATTACTCAGTGCATTCCTGTTCTCTTCCTCCATGCATTACCAAGGCTTTACTAAAACAGAACTTGACTTATATAAGCATTCGGTGAATGTTTGCTTCCTTCCTGATAGAGATTTGTGAAGATGTGCTAGAATAATAGCTGACATCAACCAAACTCTAAATGCATGCTTGTTTCCTTTCCCTACATGTGCATATTTTGTAGTATCACAGTTCCTGGCATATCATAAGTGCCGGCTGCATCTTCATTTCCTCTCCTATGAAAGACTGATTTTGCATTCAAGTAGTACATGGTGTGCATTAGGTGTTCAGTGCGTGTCTGTTTCCTTCTTTCCTCTATGCATGAATAATGTTATTCTAAAACAGTGTTTGACATACATTATGTACTCATTGCATAATGTTTTCTTTTCCTATATACTTTAATATATTTGTACTAACATAGTAACTGGCATATGCATGTTTCTTTGCAATTGTCTATAAATAATGGACTAGGATCATGCCCGAAATATACCAGGTACTCAATTCATGCTTGCTTCTTTCTGCTACACGTGGGTAAAGCTGTGTTAGAATAATTTCTGGAATTTATGAAATCTCAATGCATGCTCATTTCTTTCTCGCTATGCATAAGTGATATTAAAATAGAAATTGTGCCAGACATACTCTAGGAGATCAAAGAATGCTCATTTTCTTCCCTGTATGTGTGAGCAATGTATTAGGGTAGTGCTTGTCATGTACTGGTCCTGCTTGCATGCTGGTTGCCCTTCTTTATGTTTTAGCAAAGTTGTTGTCACAGTAGTCTGGAATATGACAAGGGCTCTCAACACTTTCTCTCTCTCTCTCTTCCTTCCTTCCTTTCTTCCTTCCTTTCCTCCTTCTTTCCTTTGACAGAGTCGCACTCTATCACCCAGGTTAGAGTACAGTGGGGCAAACGTAGCTCACAGAGGCCTCAAACTCCATGGTTCAAAATGATCCTCCTGCTTCAGTACCCCAAGGAGACGAGACTACAGACATATGCCAACATACCCAGCCATTTAAAAATATTTTTTGTAGAGGTGGGGTTCTCATTATGTTTCCCAGGCTGGGCTTGAACTCCCGGCCTCATGTGATCTTCCCTCCTTGGCCTCCCAAATCACTGGGATAACAGGTGTGGGCCATCAAACCTGGCCATGTGTGCTGTTTTCCTGGAACATGTGAATAATGTAGAAAAATGGATCTTGGCTTTTATTGTGTGCTGCAAGCAGGCTTGTTTTTATTTTTTTGCCTTAAGTGTGATCTTGAGTGTACTATAAAATTGCTTTGCATGTACTAGGGGCTCCATGCATGTTTGCTCGGTTCCCCCTACATGAGAGTACTTTCACATTCATCTTAGTACAGTGCCTGATGTACATTCAATAAGCACTGTCTCCTTTCCCCTTAGACGTATGTGATACTGTGCTTGAATATTGTCTTCCACACAAGGCATTCCATCATGCTGGTTTGTTTATCGTATGTAAAAATGGTATTTGACTAGGATAGCACTTGATAAAGACTAGGCAGTTAGTCTATGTGTGCTTCTTTTTGCGTGTGTGAGCAATTCTAAAATAGTGTCTGGCATATGTTGGGTGTCCCATGCGTTCTCATACCTTTCTCCTAGATGTGAGTATACTTGTATGCGAATAGTGCCTGGTTTATACAAAGTACATAAGGAATGTTTGATTTCTGTTCCCCGTGTACAAATAATATTATATTGGTCCTATACCGGGCATTCTTATGTAATATTTTCTCCTCCGTATGTGTGAGTGATACTGCACTAAACCAATGCCTGATTTATCCTGGGTGTCAAGTGTCTGTGTGTGTCGTTTATTCTATGTGAGGGTGAAGTCATACTAGACTACTGCTTGGCTTACACAGAACCTTGATATGTGCTTGCTTCTTTTCTTACTTTATGGGTAATTTGCTGGAATAATGCCTGGCAATACTAGGTGCTCTGTGTATTCTTGGCTTGCTCACACACAGGAGAAAAAAAAACATTTATACTGCAACTAATATGTGTCAGGCACTATTCTAATACATTACTCACACATAAGTGAAAGGAATCAAGCTTGCATTAATTTCCTAGCTTAAGTCCACATTATTCTATTACAACCTTATTTGCACAACAGAAGAAAAGAATGAAGCATGAGTTAAATGCCCAATGTTTATCAGAAGTTATTCTTCTACAACCTTAGTCTTATGTAGGAAGAAACAGATAGCCAAGCATTGGTTGACTTGTGTAATGCCAGTCACTATTCTTATACAAACTTCTTCACACGTAGTGCAGATAAGTGATAATGAATTGTCAGACAATATTGTAGTACAATATTACTCACATGTAAGGAAAGGAAACAAAAATGCTTTAGACATCCAGGATATGCCGAGCACTCCATGAGTACAATATTACTCATATAAAAGAGGAAACAAACGAGCATATCTTCAGTTCCTAGAATATGCAAGGTACCATTTTGTATGATATTATTCACAGAGAGAGAGAACAAAACACACATGCAGTGAGCGCCTAGTATGTGCTGAGTGCTATTCTACGATATCCTTGCTCTCAAGTCAGATATCAAGTATATGCCAGTGGCAATTTCAGTAGAATGATACTAACAAATCAACTGAAGGATGCATACATGCTCTAAACTCCTGTGTTTACCAGTCACTATACTAATACAGATTTTATACGTTGGAGAAGATATCAAGCATGTACAGAGTATCCAGTATCAGCAGGAACTATTCTGGTACACGTTACACATAATTTGGAGAAGGGACCCAACCATGCCTTATGAGTACATGCTTAGTGTACTCAAGCAGTAGGGCAATTTTATTGTTTCACGAGAAGATGGGCATAAGCATGCGTTGAGTCCTTGAACTGCCAAACACTAATCTGATACAACATTACTCACATACAGGGAATGGGGTTGAATTGAGTGCCATGTGTATGTCAGGTGCAACATTACTCACACACAAGGAAAAGGAAGCAAACTCAAGCCATCCTCCTGCCTTGGCCTACCAAAGAGCTGGGATTATTGGCATGAGTCACCAAGCCCAGCCAGAAGATATCAAGTTCTAATTTTGGGAACCTGGAAGTCTTATTTTATATGGCACAAGAGGTGGTTTTACAGATGTAACTAAGTTTACAAATCTTTAGTAAAAGAGATTATCTTGAATTATCTGAGTAGGCTCTAAATGTGATCATGCTTATCCTTGTGAGAAAAAAAGCAGAGAGAGATTTGACCACAGACAGAGGAATAGAGGGAATTGTGATCGATAGGCAGAGACTGGCGTGATGTGGCCATAAGCCAGGGAATGCGGGAACCATAGCAAGCTGAATGAAGAAAGTAACAGTTTCTCCACTACCATCTCAGGATGGCGTGTAGCCCTGCTGGCATGTTTATTTCAGCCTAGAGAAGCTAATTTTAGACAGATAGTTTCCAGAATTATGAGAGGACAAATTTATCTTATTTTAAGCCCTGAAGGTTTTAAAAATAATTTGTTGTAGTGGCAATATTGAAATAATACACTTGCTTGCTTGCTTTCTACTCTTTTTTTTTAACTAATGCTTTGCTGTAACATTGGTTTATACTGCGGGATCCATGCATCTTCATTTATCTCTTTCCATGTCTGACAAGTTTGAATGACAGAGTAGTGCTTGCATATACAATATCTTCTTTCTCACTTTGCATGACTACCTAACACATTCTAGGCGCATGGTGTGGGTGTGAGAGAGTAATACTGCAGTAGGATATTTTCCAGCATTTACTATGTACTCCATGCAGGCACATTTCTTTTCCCAATGCATGAGTAAACTCCCGTTTGATTAGGGTCTGGCACCCAAAGCATACTTGTTCACCTTGCCAAGTGTGTGTAAGGTTGTGCTAGGACAGACCCAGCATATACTAGGTTTTCAATGTATGCATGTCTTTTACTCTCATATGTGGATAATGTTATGATGTTGTATTGAGCAGTGTCTGTCCTATACCATTTGCTCAATGATATATTGTTTCTTTATCCTCTGTTTGAGTAAGGCTGTACTAAAATAGTGCATGACGTATATTAAGAACTTAGTTATACTTGCTTCCTCCCCCTCTTGTATGTTTAATGTTGTATTCAATAGTGTGTAGAATATACTAGATGTTTGATGCACGCTTGCAAAATTTCCTTCCTATGTGTGAATAAAGTTGTACATTAAAACGGAAACAGATGACTCAAGCCTGTAATCTCAGCACGTTGGGAGGCCGAGACGAGAGGATTGCCCAAGCTCAGGGGTTTGAGACCAGCCTGGGCAACTTGGCGAGACCTCGTCTCTACAACAAATCAAAAAATTAGTTGGGCTAAAATTCAGTCAAATGCCTGAACACAGCAAAGATACACCCTCTGTCTCCATGCAGTTGACACATATAAGCAGCTGTCTTTTAAAAACTGCTGTTTTTTTAAAAATTAGGATGGATCGTATTTGATTGTATATATTATTTGCCCAGTGGCTCTTTGGACGCTGAAAAAAGAAATAAAAAGAAAACAGAAGGGATGGGGAGTTTGCAGGACTGACACTACAATGCGCATTTTGAAGAGGTCTTCTTAAAGTTATGAGCAACTGACCTTTTGACCCCAAACTGTAAGGAAAGCATTGCACTCTGCCTGCCACATGGAAATCTTGGAACTGATCCTAATAATCTGCACTCATAACTTCGATAACTTTTGTAAATTTGGAGTATTATATTAATTTAATGTTTTTGCTTTTTATTGCATAGTTAATCTGTATTTTGAATCTCACTTCCCCATCATTTACAGTCCCATCCCATTGGGTTTTATCCTCCTAGTTTTATATTGGGTGCCAACTCTTTTTTTTAGTTTTTGTTATAAAGATGTGGAGTACATATTCAGGGTTAGGTATATAAACATTGATCATGCAGGTACCCTTGTTGATGAGGTGTGCCCCTCCCTCTCCTGGCAGTTTCCCTCAAGTGCCAGTCCCACCCCCCTCCCCTGACAGTTTCCCACTACATTATTTTCTTTGCTTTTTCTCTGTGGTGTGTTCCCCCCATGAGATCACAGCCTCCAGAGGAATAACATGCCTGCTCCTGACAATAAAGAGACTAAAGATGA
>CAUYQG010066958.1:0-64853 GCA_963574415.1 Tarsius wallacei | reverse complement strand
GAATGAGTCTTCTAGTATGGCCACTTCTACAGGCCATAAAGTGATACTTTTGGGGAAAATATCAGTTCTCTAAACTGAGTACAGTGGTAAAGTTTTTCTTCCTGACTAGACTTGACCCAGAGAGTTACAATTTTTAGTTTTCATGTATTTAAGTTCATCAACACAATCACCTCCCCACCTAAGGTATTGGGTTAGTATTGGTTCCAGAAAGTGCCACTACATGTACTATAATCCTCGTCCTCTATTTCTTCATTGTCCACGTTCGTAGCTAATTTTTTGACCTTCGAAACAGCAAACTTTGTATTGTTCTTATCTACATGATAACTTGCCATGTACTTTCTCCTCCAATGGAGACTGACTTCAGAGATTCCCTGGTAATTTGCCACTTATCACTCTAAGGAAGAAAGAAGATATAAATATGTAGATTTATTTCCATTTAAGCTCTGAGCAATTCTATAACTTACACTTCATCCTCTGACCACCTTCAGACAGAGGTTTATACACACAGTGGTGATAACTAACTTAGATAAACATAGGTTTTAAAATACGTAACCTCCATAAAATATGTCTAATGAGCACAAAACTTTAAACCAGTATTTATCAAGTGGTTCTGAAGAACTGGAGTTCTATGGTTTGTTAACAGTTGCCACATACACGCATGTCTCACACAGATGCAAACTGGCTTATTTACTTTAACACTACAAAAGTTTGTGCCAATGAACACATTTTAAAAATGTATTTAACCAATCAATCCATTTTGAAAGATTATGTGATAAAATATGTTCTTTTTTTTTTTAAATTAAAAAAACTAGAAAACGTGTTCAACAAGATGAACTGTGAAGCTATGGACTTCAGAATCCCAGACAGGGTTTGCTTTCCAGCTCTGTCACTTACCCAGCTGTGTGATCATGGACAAATTATTTGATTCCTTGAGTAGAAATGAGATAAATATCTGTCTTACAAGGTTATCCTGAGATTGAAAGAGGTGAATGATGTAAAGATCTTGGAACACAGTTTCTCAATATATCAATACATCTGAATTCCCTTCCCTCACCTCAGGGTCTCTTCCAATGAGTCCTCATGTTCATGCATATGTATTCATATGACTCTAGTCAGGCTTCCCACATGGATCTTGCTGTTACTTCACTTAATTACTTACATTAAATGTGAGTCTGTACTGACACAATCCATACAACTTAATAAGCCAGCTAGTATTCAGTTAGTATTCTATAAGATCAAGCAACAGATTCACTGGATAATTGCTAACTGCTGGACATTTGAGTTACTTTTCAATTTTCCCTTTCAAAAACAGTTTTGTATGAACAACTTGGAGCAAATTACTTGTTTGCTTTTAGATTATTCTCTAGTAGTATATTCCCCAAAGTGAAATTACTAGGTCAAAGGAAATAGCTCTGCAGAACATTTGAATCAATTTACCATGGCATTTAAAATATATAAGCCTGCCTTTTTACCCTGACCTGTCATCAATGGATTTTTATTGCTTTTGCTAGTTTAATGGGTATGTACTGGTACCTTAACTTTTCTTTTAGAAAATTTTATTAGTTTTCAGAAAGCTGTAGAGTTTTGAGTATGCTAGTTACTATTTTACTTTTGTGTGTGCAAGTGTTTATTCTACTCTTTTGATATTTACTGACTAGAATCTGAATTTCCAGATTATAGAGCCTCCAGCTGACCTTATGTTTTAGGGCAAATGCTGTGATATATAACTGCTTCATATGATGAACAAGCTGTGTCACGTGACTCCCATCCTTCCCCCCGCCCCATGTCTCCTTCTTCATCCTACCCCCTGAAGTTGATAGAGCTCAGTGAATCTTAAAAGTTTTGGTGCAAGAATGATACCACAAAATATCCAGTGCTTATATCTCGGTTATGGCAAGCCAAGAGTGTTTGTGATGTCAGAGTTTCTTTTAAAACCCAGAAGAGCCTTGATCACAAATTTATATCAGTAATTTATATCCATAAGCAAGCTGTGAAATAAATTCTTGATAATTTTAAAATTAATATGGAGAAGGACTATACAAAACTATGTAATATCATTGCAGAGGCCTATCTATTTCCATATGTTGTCAAGTTCTGCCTACACTATAATTTCTCCTTTGCCAAAATCACTTGGCTTTTACCCACACTGTTCTTTAGGAGCAATTCTGACTTAAGACAACTTGCTCCATCTCACGGCTTAGCATTAAGTTACTGGTCTGCTTGTCCAGTCTTGGTCTTGAACTTGAGTACTGATAATTAGCCCATCTATTTGACACTTAAAGATTAAGGGACTGCCTTGATTTTGCCTCTCTTGGCACCCCACAGGGATAGTTGACAATTTCTCAAAATTAAAGCATGTCGATGGGAGAAGGGTTGGTCTTTGACATGTTGACAGACTATAGACACTGACTTCCTGTCTGTCCTAAGCCTTAGCAACTATGAAGTCACCTTATTAATTACTAACAGATGAAAAACTAAGTGAATCATAATTCAAAGTCTGAAGCTCTGCCATTGTTTTCCAGAGAAACAAGGTATGTTTATTTACATGGCAATTGAAAAGATCTCTGTTGCCAAGATACACAAAATAGAAACTTATATGTATACACATAACTCAAATGCTCTCACATAACTCTTTATATTGGGGAAATACACATGCTTTGTAAAGTAAAATACATCAAGGACTGTGTACTGAAGGAAAAGAGGCAGTAGAGAGAACCATGGAGGAGATAACCAGCAATCATCTTCAGAAACAGTTCACTAGATGTCACCCAACACTTAAGTCAGGATTAATGGTTTTCTGACAGAACATACTCGCAGGAAAGGTGCTGCCTATTTCCTGCCAAAGAACTCTGACTTCTCCCTCAACCTACACAGGAGGAATATCTGTGTGTAGAAAATAATTCCAAGTCATAAATCACTTTTTGGCTTGAAGCAAAGGGTTGTAATATTCACAAAGTTTTGACATTTGAGCAATGATAAATTATGCTCAACTATTAAGTAACTTTATATGGTGCATACTTATTACATAAAAATTAGAAAATGCAAATAAGCAAAAGAAAAGGGGAACATCAGTTTATCTCCAGAAATAAAATTATAAACATTTTGTTACATTGTTCTACAATTTTGTCTGTATACACACACACAGGAAAAAAAGTTCCCTCATAAAGTACATATGATGTACTCTTTTCATGTCAATGAATACATTTTTGCTGTGAATGTACAATACCATATAAATCACACAATAATGTTCTCTTTTTTATTAGTCAGTTCCATATAATCAAACACTGATGCTATATGCTTGAGATTCTCCTGTTGAAAAAAGATGTGAGCCTTAGTGAACTTTTCTCATGTGTTTTATATTAATGTGCATGGCATAATCAAATCTTGCTTAAACCATTTTAACATTTTCCTATGAAGTCATTGTGCAGTTCTAAAAATAATTTTGATAGTAAACTGTCTTTATCCCAGTACACAATTTAAAAACCTCTTGCTTATTGCTAAGATTTCAATTCTGGGGAAGAAAAAGACAAAGACTTGCTTGAGGTGAGTATTCACTCTGAGGAAGGCTGCTAGGATGCTGAATCTTACCTGACCGTAGGTGGGGATGGGAAGATCTCTGCGCAGGCTTTGCGGCAAAATATTGTGTGTATATGTTTTGCTGGAAAGAGACTTATTTTTCATGTTTTTTTTTTTATTTTTTGCAAAGGGATTAGTGGCATATTTTTGAGAGCCAGATGTTTCTGTATTTAAATTCCTAATGAGGTTAGCTTCGGCAATTTATTTAATTTCTCTAATCTCATTTTCCCACCTGTAAATAGGAGGTCATGATACCCACCTTGAAGTGTCATTGGAATTAAATGAAATCATGCTTTTAAAGCCCTTGGTTTATAAAAGCATCAGGAGTTTATTTCCTATTTTATAAAAGCACCTTTCCCTTTTTCAGAAATTTAATTCTTGATTCCTCATATCAGTTAATTGTATAAGTAAATAATACATGATTAACTCTGGAAAATGCTTAAACATATTTTACTTAACTGCACAATTATGAGAAAACAATGTTGCAGCTGATATTTCCACGCCACTGTTATCAATATGCTTTTGATCTGTTTACTATAAGTACTATACACCCTTATGATTTTTGTCTTTCTCCATTTTTTCCCCTGTGTCTTTTAATTTTTTCCTGCTTGGCAAGCTAATGAAACATTAAGGCCATCATGAAATAAGTTCTATTGAGTTATAAATATATCATTTCCATTTATATTGATATTTGCCATGTGTTTGTGTAATGCATTGTTTGGATTTTGAAAGAAAATAGTGAGGTGATAACTCTGACAGCTCACCCTTCACACTGTTCCCACAATTGCTTGAGTAATAATTTTAAAAGATTGTTTTTCTTTGACAAAGCTTTGTTAATAACTGGCTTAACCATGGCTTTGGTTGCACCTACACCAAAACTGAAGGAATAAAGTAAGCAAACTTCCTCTATCCCTTCTCATTAACGTGCGCGTGCGCACACACACATATACACACACACACACACACACATCGTTTTAACAGCTTCCCAAGTGGATATTGAGTTCAAGGAATGCTATATTGATCTTTTGTATTACCTTCATCAGAAATGGCTTCTTTCTCAGGCATGTTACTAAATAAAAATCACACCACTGATCTTGACTTAGCATAGCAACAAGTGAATCAAATGTGTGTGCTTGCTGTGTGTGTGTGTACATGCACCTGGTTTTCTGTACATAAAGTTCCGTTGTTTCTCAAAAATTTTCCACTATATAATAATAATAATAATAGTAATAAAAACAAGCTAGGTGGAAGTGGGGTAATTTCTACTTACCTGTCCTGCTCTTCTATTATATGTACCTTCCTTCCTTGCTAGCTTCCTTCCTTTCCTTTGTTTCCTCTCTTTTCTCTCTTCCCTTTTGTTTTCCTCAGGGGAGCCTGTCTGAATGTTTCCAGAAGTTAGTAGGTAGCAACTTTTGTCTCAGTTTTCTATGCTAAATATGTTTACTTTTGCCTTGGGTACTGTGCAATTTGTGGCAGTCAAGCTGTTTTACTATTTAAGTATGGACTTGCTTAAGCTGTTTTACTGTACACCACTGCTGTGACATCAAGACCTAAACATTTACAAGAGAGGTCAACATAAACACATTGTTTCTTTATTCAGTGGGTGTTTATGGAGCATTTAAATGCACTGGATAATATTTGTGTAGGTAAATGCATGTTTCTGTTGTTAAGTTTTTCCTATTAAGTGTGTTTATTCTCACTTCTTGAAGAAGGAAATATTTATTCAGACTGTAGTATTACATATTACATTTAATATGCATCCTAAACCCATTTGGCTGCTCATTGTATTTGATTCATGAGATTTTCTGGTTTGCTGTGAATTTTAACAGAAAAAAATGCAACTGTGTGGATTCATTTTCATCACTTCAAAGTTTAGGAAACATTTATTTTAAGTTTACTGAAGTACAAGTTCTGACAATTAAGTTTGTGAACTTTCCACCATGTGCTTATATTGGCAGCACTGTATAAACAACTTGGTAAGATTTCATAACTTTGGCATATCAGTGTCTCATGGCTGTGTTGATGTAGATGTGTGGCAGTGTCTTACTGAGTGGCATTCATTATTGTTGTTGCATGTTTTTGTGTGCCATGATGAGAATGTTGGAGCTTGAATTAGAGCAATGAACAACATTATATTTCTTGTTAAACTTGGAAAGAGTGGAAGTGAAATCAGGGACATGTTAGTCCAAGTTTATGGGTATAATGCAATGAAGAAAATAGCAGTGTACAAATGGATTAAATGTTTTTCTGAGAGGAGAGAAAGCATCACTGATGAAGTGAGGTCAGGACAGCCATGAATGAGCAGAACTAAAAAAATATTGCAAAGAAGCATCAAATTGTGCATCAAAATCATCAGTTGACTGAGAGAAGCATAGCAGACCAAATAAACATTGATGGAGAAAGAGGAAAGTCTTAACTGAAAATCTTAGCATGGGAAAGGTATGTGTAAAAATGGTCCTGAAAGAGCTCACCGATGAACAAAAGCAAAGGAGAGTCAATGCTTGCCAAGACCTTTTGGAGAGGCAACACAATGTTTTGGCCATGTTATCACCGGTGATGAAACATGGGTGTACCAATAAACCTTGAATCAAAGCATCAAAGTGCACAATGGAAGTCAGCCAATTCTCCACGATCAAAAAATTTCCATCAGTCCAAATCAAGAGTCCAAATGATGGTGCTAATCTTTTTTGGTTTCAGAGGGATATTCATTATGAATTTGTACCAACTGGACAAACAGTTAATCAAGTTTATTATTTGGAAGTGCTAAAAAGGCTGCATGAAAATGTTAGACAACAATGACTTGAACTTTTCACCACGATGGCTCTTGCATCATGACAATGCACCATCTAACACAGTATTGTGAGGAATTTTTTAGCCAGTAAACAAATAGCTGTATTGGAACACCACCCTACTCACCTGATCTGGCTGGCCCCCAATGACTTTTTTCTTTACCCAAAGATAAAGGAAACATTGAAAGAAAGACTTTTGATGACATTCAGGGCATCAAGGGTAATATGATGGTGACTCTGATGGTCATTTCAGAAAAAGAGTTCCAAATTGCTTTGACAGTGGACTAGGCGTTGGCATCAATGCATAGCCTCCAAAAGGGAGTACATTGAAGATTACCATAGTGATATTCAGCAATGAGGTATGTAACACTTTTTATAGGATGAGTTCGTGAGCTTAATTTTCAGAACTTGTAGTCAATAGGATAACACCTGTCACCTATGTTCACTAAATATGTTCTCCACTTTTTATAAATTGAAAAAAAACAGAAATAAAACTAAATATTTGAGCTTGATCCAAGATGCAATTGACAAGTAGTGTCAATGTTAAATTGTATTTTGGAAGAAGTTTTTATACAACTGGCCCAGAGCTAAACTATGATGAATGAGTTTCTGCCCTCAAAGATTATCTAGTACAGAGTAATGTGTTAAACTGTGTACTTCCATTCTGATGAAGAGATGATAGAACCCTTCATAAGCTTTCTGTTTTATGTACACCCAAAGGTCAAATTTCAAACTCAAAACTGATTACTAAGGGTTCCTAAAACTAAGTATTCCTAAACTAAAATCAGGACATTAATAATTTATACTGAATAACCAATATCAATATTTTATTATTTATTCTTTTGGTAAATATTTGTTTTTAAAATGTCTAGCATTTATTTACAAATATTATATACAGACATTGTACTAAAATATGTGTGTGTGCATATAATTTAAATATTATATCTTTTACTGTGTCCTACAAAGAAGGTCTCATTACTAATCTCATTGTACAAAAGAAGAAACTGAGGTTTAGAGAGGGTACAGGAAACGAAGGCAACCAGGAGTCTATGCTTTGAATTACTGCATCTTACTAGATGCTGGATATTGAATGATGAGCAAACTTAAAACTTCCCTTGACATCATGGAGTTTACAGTAGAATTAGGGAGACATTTATTGATTAAGTCATCACGCAAATATAAAAACACAAGTTGTAATAGGTTTTCTGAAGTGGAAATATAGATATTAGAACAAAACTATAATGAGGAAAGTGATATAATCTAGTAGACTGTCTTTGATCTAGCTGCTACAACAAAATGTCATAAATTGGGTGGCTTATCAATAACAGTAGTTTATTTCCCACCATTTTGGATGCTGGGACATCCAAGATGAAAGAGTCAGCAGATTTGGTGTCTCATAGGGCTTTCTTCTACATAGATAGTGCCGTCTTCTTGCATTTTCACATAGTGGAAGGAAAGGATAGACCAGCTCTCTGGGGCTCCTTCTTTAAAAAAATTATTTTATTTATTCATTTTTTAAATTTTGGATTCAGTGGGTACACATGTATGTTTGTTGCATGGACATATTGTGCAGTGGTGGGGATTGGGTCTCAGGTGGCTCATTTCCCTGATAGTGAACATGGTGCCCTGCAGGTAGTTTCTGAACCCTAATCCCGCTCCCTCTTCCTCCCTTATTGGTATCCCAGTGTCTATTATTTCCACCCTTGTGATTGTTTAGTTCCCATATGTGAGTTAGAAAATGCAGTGCTTGGTTTTCTGTTTCTGAGTCAGTTCACTTAGGGCAATGATCTCCAGCTCCACTGCTGTTGCTGCAAAAACATGGTTTCATCCTTTTTTTATGGCTGCAATAGTATTCCATGGTTTATATATACCATATTGTCATTATCCACTGATCTGTTGATGGGCATTTAGGTTGATTCCACATCTTTTTTTGCAACTGCGGATTGTGCTGCAATGAACATGCAGGTGCTGGTGTTTCTGTTATATAATGACCCTGGATTCTTAGGATAGATGCCTAGTAGTGGGATTGCTGGATCAAAAGGTAGATCTACTTTTAGTTCTTTGAGTAATCTCCATACTACTTTCCATAGAGTTTGTACTAATTTACGCTCCCACCAACAGTGTATAAATGTTCCCTTTTCTTCGCATTTGTGCCAGCATCTATTGCTTTTTTATTTTTTAAATAACGGCCATTCTGATGGGTGTAAAGTGGTAGCTCATTATGATTTTAATTTGCATTTCCTTTATTATGAGGGATGTTGAGCATTTTTTTACATGTTTGTTGGACATTTGTATATTTTCTTTTGAGAGATGTCTGTTCACATAATTTGCCCACTTTTTAATGGGGCTATTTGCTTTTGGGGGGCTCCTTTTATGAGGGCACTAATCCCATCATTAAGGCCTCAGCCCTCATGATCTAATCTCCTCCATAGGTCTCACTTCATAATACCAACACTTTAGGGTTTGGATTTCAACATGTGAATCTGGAGGAGATACATTCAGAAGATAAAGCATGAGGCAAGAGAAAAACTTCTCTGAAAAAGCTAGATTTGAGCTGCATTGTGAAGTATAAGCAAGCATTACATTAATGGATGTAATAGAGTAGTAGTTGGAGGTCAAATGGAAAATTTGTGGACAGAGGGCAAGGCTCAGAGGCAAGACAGAGATTGGCAGAACACAGGGAATTCCAAAATGGCTGAGATATCTTTAACAAGGAGATGATCAGAGTGAAAATGGTGAAGCTGAGAGGTCAGATCATGTTGAATCTCACAGATAATATTAGGGAGGTTTGTCTTTCTCATAAGAGCTTTGAGAATCTACTCAGTAATTTTAAGCTTCTAAAAGTTCTATCTACCTTAAAACCCTTGGCAGGTGGATGCAGTGGGTCAAGCCTGTAATCCCAGCACCTTGGGAGGCCAAGGCGAGAGGATTGCCTGAGCTCAGGGGTTTGAGACCAGGCTGGGCAACTTGGCGAGACCTCATCTCTACAATAAATCAAAAAATAAGCTGGGCGTGGTAACATGTGCTTCTAGTTTCAGCTACTTGGAAGGCTGAGGCAGAAGCATCGCCTGAGCCCAGCAGGTCAACGCTGGGGTGGTTGTGAGCATGCCACTACACTCCAGCCTGGGTGACAGAGTGAGACTCCAACTCAAAAAAAAAAAAAAACACCCTTGGTAACTTTGCAAACCTCTTTTACAAAAACA
The DNA here is from genome assembly GCA_963574415.1 of Tarsius wallacei. Classification (NCBI taxonomy): domain Eukaryota; kingdom Metazoa; phylum Chordata; class Mammalia; order Primates; family Tarsiidae; genus Tarsius; species Tarsius wallacei. Next base: position 55,285 of record CAUYQG010066958.1, on the reverse strand, counting down.
CAAAGATATTTGAATTTATTCAATTTTTGTGAATAACATTTTGTTATAAGTATGTCTTCAGTTGTCTGAGATTTTTATTTGAAGTTATTTATTTTTTAAAATTTTAATTATTTTTAGTTTATCTTCCTTACCTACTTATTTGGTTGAGTTTTTGTCTAACTTCACCCATCTGGAGTGTCCAGTGTTTGCATCAACAATATTTTTGGTCTACAATTTGTGAAATACTACATAAAGATAAATATAGTATATGTGGTAGTATAAATATGATGATGTCTACCCATATTTCTACAGAAAATGTGTACATAAATCCACTCAAAATTTCCTTATGAGGAGAAACTTTATTGTTCATGATATATTTTTTCTCTCATTAGAATGTGGGCATAAGTAGAATATACACTTTACCAAAAGTCTTTTTCTCCCCCTGTGGGACCAAGGCTAACAAATAATTAATAGCCATATATATATACACTGTGTACATTAGCCAGGAAACAAACCATTACCACACACTAACACCATTTCTATAGTGGAGGTAGTACAGAGAACACTGGGGGCAAAGGGAAAGGAGACACCTAAGTTGAGAGTTTCCAAAAGAAACAGGAAAGGCTTCAGACCAGGCAGTACGCTGACTGAGGTTCTATAACTAAGTGGAATTTTGCCAGGTTTTTAAATGTAAGGGAATAGAGGAAAGAAAATATATGAATGTGTGGCAATGAAAGGGTATCACATAATCACAAGGTAAAGATGAGCTTAAAATTTCAGAAAACAAACAAACTTGTGACAAGTGATAAAGCGGGACAGGTATCCAACTTTTGAGACATCCAGGTAAGTAGTTTGCCAACTTTTGAAAGGAAATCTAATGACTTGTAACAGATGACTTGTAACAACCAACAGAGGAACCAGAGTCTGGGTTAAATCATGAGACTATCTCTTGAGAATGGAAAGTTATTTGACTTTCATATGAGAAATTACGTAAAAATGCTGCTATGGATATTGTTAAAAGGGAACACACACTGTTGAGACCACTTAAAATTCTATTTTTATGGAAATCAGTAGTCAGGAGAAACACACAAAAAGGAGATAATCAATATGTATGTACTGAGATTTGGCTCCAGATAAACACCCATATGATAGCATCAGGTCTACTCAGCACATTAGTGAAATTTGGCAAGATTTATGATTTGTCTTAGCAACCTCCCCAGGAAATGAAGTTTGGCTGATGCAATTCCATCTTCGGAAAGGCCAGATCTGCATATTATTAACATTTGTGTTGGTGGATTCCCAAGAATGGGTGTAGTCTGACCCAAAATGAGTGTTAGAATAAAAACCCTACTTGCTATAAGAGTGTGAAACCATCTGAGGGAAGCAAAAAATTAGACATTTCTTCAAGCACAAATGGCTGGTGTCAAAACTAGTTGCTACAGTGCTATGTTCAGCAGCTGCACCTGCATGGTAACTAAGGAGCTATCTGGCTCTGAATGTTTGTTTCACATGTCAGAATTTAAAGTGGAGGATGGAACACACTGGGCAACATCTCATGGAAATGAAGTGGGGTTCTCTTCTCCCATCCCTAACTTGAGTCTGAAGTCTCCAAAGAAGCGTAAACCATAATATAACATTTTTATCTTTGGAAAAAGACACATTTTTCTATGCTACTAATGACATTTAAATGGGAAGCATGCCTTTTTGGTCATCAACAACACCTACATCATAGCTGTCTTTGAGTTTCCTTGGTAAGCCATCATTCCTAGATACCCAGTATTGGCCTGAAACCAATTTTTTAATTCTATGCCAAAAAGTTACTTCTCAAGCCCAATTATCTAGAAAGCTTATGATGTGCACCTTGGCAGTCTCAAGAAATAAAGATTTTAAAAATCAGGCTTTTCAGAGGAACTCTCAAAATTTCCAGTCCAAGATTTTTTTTTGATTAGAGGATGGTATGTAGATAGACATGATAATAAGAAAAAAGAGAAAGGTAAAAAGAAGAGATCTAGAAATAAGGATCTGCTGCAACATCCATACTCAACATGGCTAATATCATTTGGGTAACCTTAAGAAAAGGCCTTGAAGTTGGAGGAAGATTAAGGGCTCTTTTTGCAGCTATTTGGGCCAGGTGAGTATATCAAAAGCAAAGAAGACCAACAGGTGAGTTTGGGATCCGTATAGAGTGGCGGTCCAGGAGATTGATCATTATTGAGTACTTAGTTTATTTATACTCTCAGCTAGCAGATGAGAAATAGAATTGCTAAGTTTCCTTTTGACTCCTATTCTCTTACATCTTTATTGAATGCTTATTTGTAGGTATTGTCAAAGGACCTAGGCTTAAGTTAGGGTTTATGGAAATATTGCATGAGATTTATTTCTTAACAGTTTGAAACTATCTCATATAGACAAACTTGTCACTTGGGTTCAAGAAAGAACCTAAGGCTTTTTGCAAGTCAGGTAAAGAAAAATATGTTTTTACGGGAAATACTAGCAAAAGTCAGCTAAAACTAAATCACACAGAAGATGCTAACAAAGCAAGGGAGAAAAAGTTTGCCTTGGCAAAAATTCTATTTTCCCAGGCATAAATGCCCATCCATGCAACTATATGTTTGGGCCTATAAATAAACTTCCTACATATTTGAGTGTCTAGAAGTGGATACATAAGAGAGATCTCTTGAACAGCTCCTTCTGGGATCAAAACTGTTTTGCCAAAGAGAAAAAAAAAATCTTACTCTTACAGGAAAATAATAGTATTTGCAATAGAAAGTATAGAGGAGAAGACAAAGGAAATCATAAATGTCATATAGCATATGAAATATTCTTAAAAATACATGATTCTTTTCAACATTCTAAAGGGAATATTGTCTGCAGGAATTTAATAAGCAGATATTATCTTTTATGTTTATAAACTTCCTATCAAAATAGTATTTTTCTCCTCAGCAGCTTCAGAAGCAAAATTTAAGCCATATGTTGAAAAGCTGCAAATAAATAAAAGATGTCAGAACTTCTAACATTTGGAGAAAAAAAGAAGTCCAGTTCCACTCCCCAACTTTATCAATGTATCTCTTATAATAAATATATTTTCATATATTCAACAGTACTTCCTTTTGTAAATGGAAAGAGTCAGACATATTTTAGTTCAAATCTTGGCTTTTCCCCATGAAAATAGAGGTACTAGCACTTCTTGTTAGAGATATTTTGCAGTTTAAATAAAATACTATAAATAATGGGGGCAACTACTATTGACCAGGTACTGAAAACAAGGAAATTATTTCTAGTACTAAATTTAACATGCATTATACAGGAATAAGAACTTGAGAAATGAATGTAATTTTATTTGTATATATTTATTTATTTTTTGGCCACATGCCTTTACAATTTTATTATTGCTCTCAACATGAAATATAGGGTAAGAAGTTTGTAATCTGAATTTCTTGAAGGGAATAGAAGAAAAATAATATTTAACTAAGGTATTACCAGCAATATTTATTATTGTGTAATGTAGTTTTCATCCATTTCAAATATAAAAATATGTCTCATATTGTCTCTTAAGATAAAAAACTTGAACCAAACTTTCTGTTTCACATACAATAGAGTTTTTAGGTCTTAAGAAATTAGAGAGCTGGCAAGGCAGTCAGGACTTGAGGAACCAGATTCTGGAGAGAAGGAGACACTGAACTGAGTTGCAGCTAAGTTAAGCCCAACTTTTCACCACCTTTCCCCTTCAGACATATGTTGAATCTCAGCACAGGACAAGTGTCTGGGAAGCTTGGCAGAAAAAAGTTATTAATCCATGAATTGAATTATCTGGGAAGATTTTTTTAAAACTGTGACTAATATGTACCTTAAAATGGATGAAAAGATAAAGAATTTCAGCAGAAAATTGGAATCTATACAAGAGAAGCAAATCAAAATTCTAGAATTCAAAACATACTAAGTTAAAAACCTCAATAAATGAGTAAAATAATAGACTAGATACTGACAAATATAGAATTGACAGGCAGGAAGATAGGTCAGAAGAAAATACACAGACTGAAGTAAAGAGAAAAAAAGAATGGAAACATATACTAGATACATAGGACATAGCTGTAACACACCCAAAATTGAAGTATCAGAAGAGGAAGAGAATGAAAAGAGAGATAATACTGAAAGATATAATGGCCAAGAACTTTCCAAAGCTGATGGAAGAAATCACAGATTTGAGAATGCTACAATCACAAAGAAGGTAAATAGCATAAATAAATAAATCACAGTAAAACTACTTAATCAAAAAAATCAAAATCTTAAATGTAGCCAGAAAACACACATAACACAAACACAATGTGAATATAGAAACAATAAGACTGTAATCTACTCCAAAGAAACAATGGAAAGATACTGAAAAAGCAGGGACTAACTCAGAATTATCACTAGTTGGCTATGGAAATACCAAAAGAAGTGCTCAGGCATCAAGAAAAATGATTACATGCGATAACATAAGAATGAAACAAAAAAAAAGAACAATATAAGCCATGAATATGTGTATGACTCTAAATGAACATATACTGTTTAAAATGGTAATAATGTTCTGTGAGGTTTAAATATATGTAGAATTAAAATACATGACAACAACAGCACAAGAGCTTAGATAGAGGCAAGTAATTCCAGCATTTTTTGGGATAGGATAAAAGTACTCCTTTATACTACATATTAATAAATGTTAGTTGAAGAGTAACCATTATTTATGTCATAAAAGAATGAGTAACAAACTAATCAGAGGAGAAAATGGAATTATAAAAATGCTTGAATAATCCAAAAAATTGCAAGATAGAAGAGAAAAAGGAACATATACACAGATTTAAATCAATAAGATCACTTAATCAGTGAGTACATTAAGTATAAGTCGTCTAAATAGTCCAAGAGATGGCATGTCACCCTGTACACCACCAGCTTCACTTGCAGAGTGCTGAATCTGACATGCCAAGGACTCGGACTCACTACCTCTTAGCTTTTTTTTTTTTCCCTCCAGTACAGAGCTATTGTCCTAACGCCCAGTTGCAACACAAGTTATGCTGCTGAACCCAAAGAGGCTCCAAACACATCTTCAGCTGTTAGAAACTATGCTAGTTTCCTTTACCTCTGTTCCCTACGTCCTGTAGCCTATGAAAATTCCCTTCCACTCCCAAGTCCAAAATCCACTCTCCTTTCATTTTTCTCCCTAAGGAGGAAAAAAAAATCTTTTTTTAAAGAACACGGATTTTGGTCTCTAGATTTTACTAAACTTCTCTCTTCTCATTTCTTATAGCTTCCTCTGCTTTCTGTTTTTGAACATATTTCTCAGAGTTAATCATAGAAACAAAAAGTATCCTCCATTCCAGTCTACTTAATCCTAGCATGTATTTCTCCTTTAGGGAAATATTCACAGTTTACTAGAGCGAATCATGTATTATAAATTCTATATTCAAAATTTCTGAATTTCATGTTCACTTAAGTGGCTAACAAAAATTCAAAAGTTTGATAATACACTTGCTCTCAAGTCTGTGACAAACATGGCTACTGGTGGCCATACAAAATCACAGAACTTTTTAACTAAAGGAATTTGGTAAGTTCTGACAAAATTGAACATGCATATATACTCTTTAGCCTATCATATTGCATTATTTTAAAAAATAGTAAAGAAGTGGGAAATAAGATTTCTTTTGCCTTTTATCTAGGAATTCTTAACGCAGAATTTAGAAAATTTTCTCAGTTCTAGTTATTAAATGTACAGGGAATGATAGGATTAGATTATCACTAATTTCACCTTCAAATAAAATAATGGATATAAGTTGTGATTATGAATATCTAACATCACAAAAAGAATCAACTCATCCTTGGACTAATAAAAGTACATACACAACCTAGAAATAAAGCTGGAAAGTAATCAAACCTCTAGATTTAAGTACCAGAGGAGCATGTCAAATTACACCTTGGGAAAGCAATTGGCAAAATTGAAACTGTAGAAAACTCTACGAAACAAAGGATCTGGCTTCATCAACAAATAAATTATGATAGGGAGAAAGAGAGAGAAGAAGATAGGTGGGTTAGGGCAAATATAGGTTTAAAACGACTACTCGCAATATTCAAGGTGTGAACAGACCTTTTGGATGCTGATCTCAACAAAAAAATGTATGAGATGTGAACGCCAGCTCCATATTATTTTTTAAGATGGGAGAAAAGTATTTTTTAAAGTTTCCTTGTCTTGACCAGGCACGATGGTTCACTCTTGTAATCCCAGCACTTTGGGAGGCCAAAGTGGAAGGCCTGCTTGAGGCTAGGAGTTCAAGACCAGCCTGGGCAATATAGTGAGAGCTTGTCTCTACAAAACATCAAAAAAAAAAAAAAATTAGCTGGGTGTGGTGTTTGCACCTGTAGTCCCAGCTGTGGGAGGCCGAGGAAGAAGGATCGCCTGAGCCTAGGAAGTCAAGGCTGTGGTGTATAGTAAGTATGCCACTCTACTCCAGCCTGGGCAACAGAGAGAAACTCCGATTCAAACAAAAAAGTTTCCTTGTCTTTTAGATAACAAGTATTTATAGATGAATTAATATGATTCCCTTAATGTGCTTTAATATAATGAAGGAGAAATGAATAGCGGATCTGAAATCACTAGTTGATTATTGTTAAAGCTAGATGAAGGACACATGGAAGTTATTTTATCTATTCATTTTAAATTTTTATCTGTTTGAAATTATTAATAAACAGCTAAAGCTATCATCAATAAGCAGTTAAGATAATTTACTGTACCTTATAAAAAATATAGAGTTTGATACTGATGCTCTGAAGTGAGAACAAGGAATTTGTTTTTTAGTTGGGTTCCCAAATGTTTCTCATGTACATTATCAAAAACATATACTTTTGTGACTTCCCAGTACTTATATTATAAATAAAATTATAATGTTGTAAAATAGTAATTGGCATGTAGATTTCCCATAAAATTAAGGTGTGTTGTATCTTCATAGGTAGACAACAACTGACTTTATATTCCTGTTTTTCCCTACTATTTCACTAGTAGTATTCCTTTATCATAATAAACCTACCTGCAAATGTCTATTCTTGAAGAGTGTGTATGCCTTAGTCCAGGAGAATTTTTCTTGAAATTCACAAATCAAAGGTAGAATGCTGAGACACTTTCAAGCAAATCATATATACCTCTCATATATCCATTTCTATTTTGCTTATGACAAAACACACCATATTTATTTTTATCCGTTTGTAAGCTTAAGGGTTTATTATTAATCTTTTGCCTTAAATATGCATACAACTGCAAAGTGATCTTTATCAGAAAATAATTCATGCTACTAATAATAATGGTAATGATAAGCACCTCATAGCATCTGCTTTGCCAAGATCAGAACTTAAAATCTTGTTATGTTTGCTCCTCCAAATGAAGATAGTGAGAAAAACTGGGAGGACAAAAAGACTTTCACAATATGTGTGTGTGAGTAGCAAGGGAGAGACACAAAAATTAGTACAAGCATTCATGACCCACCCATGGATCACTTTAAGGAGTCACTTTGGAGTCGGTTGTGTATCGATCAAAGCTGCTCCAGGAACCAGTTGCTGCCTTCTTTCAGTGTAGGGTAGAGGAAAGCACAAAATGATTCTTTGGAATTTAACAAAACATAAAATTACCTTTGAACTTATCAAGAACACTTTAAAAAATTATATTAAGTTTTTTAGTTTTCAAAGCTATCATATTGGTGGTTATAAAGGAGAAAATTCTCCTGAAAAATGTTTAATTGCCCAAGTGCAACAGGACACCCGCTGCCATTTCAAATATTTGAATTTCATAGGGAACTTTGGCTAAACCTCACATTGTACAACCATGACAAGATTTTCTTTATTCTTTTTATGGTTTTGCAAATAAAACTCTTCTATTTGTAATGGGCGTTGTATATACCATTTATTTTCTTCTTGTATAAACAGAACAAAACAAATAAACTTAAATATTTCATTTGCAAAACAACATTCTTAAGTATGCTGCTACTTGTTTTACTTTCTAAAAATTGAATATTTAAATAATATATTTTTGGAAAATCTTAAAAGTAATGTGTTTGCCCTCATTTTTTGTCTTTAATAGAAATAGATTTGAATGACACAATTTCTTGCTATTATCATCCCAAATTTAGAATAATTATCTATTTCCTGAAAAGGAAAGAGTGGTTACCCACAATACAGTCTGAGAGAAATGCCTCCCTGGGGTTATGGCTAAGATCACAAAATGACAAAGCAACTTTCATTTTTACCATTTATTCTGGGATGACTATAGGAGAACAGGAATGTATAGTCCTGAAGAACCCATCATAAAGATTTACACAAATTGTTCCTTTCTTTCAAAGTGCTGTACTTTCCTCTGTGTTACATACTGTCATTAAATTCTCCACCCTCACTATTACAGCTTCCATTACCACCCACATGGCACTACGGCTTTATCCATGGGTGGCAGATGTTATCACCATATGTCATCCGATCAATTTTCCATTCAAGGGTAATGTAATGTTTGGGGGAAAGCCAACTCACACTTTAGTAAAGGCTGTCTCTGTAGTCTTCACCAGCCGCAAATGCAAGCTTCCTTTCAACTCATTGGCTCTGATATCTAACCAAAAACTCAGCAGGGATCTTACAGGCACTTTGCATGTTTCCATGTTAGTTGGGCTCTCTCTCAATGTCACCTGCCAAATTGTTTCCTATTAAGGAGTTTGGCATTATTTTGTTTTCCTCTTCTTTTATTTATCTCAGATTATTCTGGACAGAGAATCATTATACCAAGGGAGACTATCAGTCTCAGGACTGGTATGAGGCTGTTATTGCTTGTTTATTTCTAGGTTCTATATTTTACCTCCTTGTTTCAGAAATTGGCATTACTCACAGAGTTTGAAATTCTTACTCGACATAACTTTAAGGGACAGGCCAAAGTAAAGACAAGATCAATTTATCTGTATAGTTCTGACTTTTGCCCTCTTTCTTTTTCTACCTCAATCCTTTCTGGTTTCGTTCTCCCCCCACCCCCCCATTTTTTTCCCAGCTCCATTCTCATTCTTGCTGTGAATTTGTATCTTTCCACATGCCCTGAACATCTATTATTTGCCAGTCAACATGTTATGCTCTGCATATTTAAGTATTACATAAAATACCATTCTTCTAAGATTTTCAAATCTTGAAGACAAATCTTAAATTATTTTAAAACCAGTCCAGTCCCTTCCATGTTTGGTAATTAATATCCCATCCATGGTGCATAATTAAGATGTGGAATGTTTGGGAGGTGAGGAAATAGAAACAATTACTTGTTTTTATTGTTTATAAGATTATATTTCTCTCAAGTGGTTCAAGCTGCCTGTAATTTGGGGAAGAAAGTTCTGTTTACACTAGCCACATGCTCTAATATTTTAAAGACTTGGATTATATCCCTTTTCCATTTTTGTCTTACCAGTTTTGAGTCCAAATCTCATGACCAAACTGATTCAAAACCCTTTAATTCCAATGCTTGACTTGCCTGTCTTCAGATATTTCCCAGTTATTGTATGTCTTTCTTGACATGTGATAATTACTGTGGGATTTTGAGTGTAAACAATCTACACTTTTATATAAAATAAGTTCATCCTTATAAAACTCTTATGTATTTCCAGAAGACAGGTAGGTTGGGGGAATTTTTTGGCAACTTGACGTAATGTGTTTAAGAACCAGTCTAAAGTCAAACTTTCTCTTTGAGTTACAATTGATGTTCAGACATCATCATATTTTAAAGATTAAATTATTTGTTTTTTTTAAAACTTTATACTTATCCCTAAGGAAAATCGCCTACTACTTTATTATTCATTCATGCTGACTTGTAAAGTTATTTATAGTTTATTCTTCTTAATTTATGATGGCATTCCCCAGGAAAAGTGAGTAGGATTGGAAAACAGACATTTTACTGTTCTCCAGGAGCAGTAGTGTGTGCCTGTAGTCCTTGCTACTCTGGATGGAGGCTGAAGGGGAAGGAACACTTGAGCCCAGGAGTTGGAGTCCCAAACAAACAAACAAACAAGCATTTTATTAATATTGCTTAGTTATTATAAAAATAACAGCCATATTTACAGCTATTTTTAGGTTATGTTCCAGTTATTAATATAGTCCAAGATCTTTCTCTTTGTTATGCATTCTGTGGGGATATACCTTCAGGACAGGAAATATGACTGCTGTTTAATTTGGGTCTCTTCACATTGACTCATTCAGCCCTCTAGTTCTATAGCATATATATGTTATAATGTATATATAATACATATTGTATATACTATAATGGATATTAATATATATACTATATATTCTATTGTTTAAAATATAATTTGCCTCCATTAGAATGGTAGCTCCATAAAGTCAGAGACTTAGTCTTATTTACTGCAATATTTTGGTTCTCCCAAGAACAATGTCTTCACATAAAAAGACTCAATAAATATTCTGAATTCATACTTTTAGAAGTGCTTTGTTGTTTTTATATGCAGCTAATAGATAGATTCTCACTAATTTGCATCAATACATAAGTGATTTTGTGACATATCTTTGGTCATCTCTTACTGTCTAATGATTGTCATGGTCTTCTCACATAGGCACAGGCTGTTGGTTTATCAGTCTCCTGACACCTCTGGGAATTTGTAACAACATGCAAAATATTTTGTTCAGTTGCACCAAATTTTATTCTTGAGTTTCTGCAAGCATTTGGGTGGTTGCCACTAAGACGTGCTGATCTATTTATTTCCACGTATTGATTAGGTCAAGAGTAGTCTTGGTGTTCTTTGTCACATTTAGATTTGATACTTCTGAATCAATTCAATTTCAAAAGCCAGTTTAGGAATCTGTTAATGATTTCCTCAATGAAGACTTTGACAAAATATTATTTTCTCTATTTTATTTTTATCCCTTGATATGAGATCAGAGACATTAAATTGTTCCACTGTTCCTTCAGCTGACTTTAGTATATTTGAAGGTCTTTTATCTTTCATAGTTTGGTCCCTTGCAAGAGTTGTCTTGCTTCTGAACTGCATATTTTTTGATGTATCTGTACTTCTTTCCAATTCCATTCACTTAGCAGATATTTTACTTTCAAAATATAGGTTGTATTAAGATAGTCTCTTTGGCCAGCTAGGTATGAAAAAATTATATTTAATCATTTGTTCTGTGCCAAGCCTCATCTATTTCCTTAGTGGTCATTTATATTATCCTAAAGTTTGCCTCTACAGTTCAATGGAGGAACTTTCACCCAACTAATACATAAAATATTGAAATCCCTTCCTATTACAACCTGCTCTAATTTGGGACTTTCTTAAGGGTTGGAAGTTTTTACACTATTTTGGGTTATTTCCATTTTCCAGCTTAAAAAAAATTATTAGTTAACTATGGTATTTAACCTTTAGAGATGTTGTAATATTTTCCTTGTCATGAAATGTTTTTAAAGACACCAGACACACTCTCAGAAAATCTGTCACCTTTTCTTCAGGTAAACAAGGCAGCATGGCCGTCAAGGACCCAACTGTCACTGCCTCTTAGGACAGCATCTTCCTCTATCGATATCAGCCTATGATACTCCCATCATGCCACATCTGCCAGATGACTGGTCTAAGAGAGAACTTACTGCCTCTGCTCCTATTAAGTTTCTCTGAATTAAAGAGACGGTCTGGTGATCAATGTGCTTGCTAGAAGACCCTTCTTCCAAGTATATACAAAGCACTAACCTGTCTCCCTCTCTTTATTTCCCATTCATTTTATGACTGCCGTCTGCCTACAGTGCCCCAACAACTCCACTGAAACTGCTTACTTTCGGTTCACCAATAATTGAAAGTCAAGTTCCGTGGGTGGCTACAATGCCTCTAAAATGTAAATGTGTGTGTGACTCCCTAGTTGTTACAGTGCAGATTGTAATTCACTTTACTGGAGAGGGGCCTGCGAGTCTGCATTAGGATGATTAAGCTGGTATCAGTGGTCTACACTTTGAGAAGCAAAGGCATCAGACCTCACCATGGCCTTTGACAGGGCACCTTCCTGAAATTCTCTACTCTTTTGGGTTTTGTTACACCATTGTTTCCTGGATCTCTTCCCTGCTAACTGTTCCTCCTAAGTATATTTTCTTCATTCCACTTTCTGTTTGCTATTAAAGGTAAGTAAATTCTCAGAATATCATTCTCAACCGACTTCCCTTCTTCCTAGAGTGATGATTCTCAAGCTTTAGTATACAAAGCAAGAAAGTGGAATAAAAATGGAGCTCCCTTAACCCCATTCCAGAGATTCTGATTCAATAGGTATGGGATGGAATCCCCATTTTTCTTTCTGATAAAGGTGGTTTTTTAAAAAATAATTTTTATTGTGTTCAAATTAAGGTACGCAGCATGATGTTATGGGATACATATAGGTAGTAAATATGACACTATAGTGAAGCAAATGAATCATATCATATAGTTATCTTTTTTGTTGTTTTTGTGGCAAGAGTAGCTAAAAATCTACTCATTTAGCATAAATCCCATATACAGTACATTTTTACTACTTATAGCCCTCATTCTGTACATTAGATCTCTAAAATTGTTCATCTTACATATTTGTTTCTTTGCATCCTCTGGCCTCCTTATGACCCTATCCCTGGTAAACACTGTTTTGTTCTCTAAGATTAAATATAATATATATATAAAGATTCTACCTACATGTGAAATCATGCAATATTTTTCTTTCTATGTCTGGTTTATTTCACTTACCATGATGTCTTCCAGGCTTATCCATATTGTGGCAAATGGCAAGATCTTGTTCTTTTTTAGGGCTATATACTATTTCATTGTTTAAATAAACCATTTGTCCATTGATTATCACTTAGGTTGTTTCCATATCTTGATTATTGTGACTAATGTTGCATTGAACATGGAAATGCAGATATCTTCACAAGGTAGTGATTTCATTTTCTTCTGAGTATATGCTTAAAAGAAAAATTCCTGGGTCATGTGGTAATTCTACTTTTAGTTTCTTTAGATACCTTCTTACTGGTTTTCATAGCATGATATCAATCTACATTTCCACCAACGGCATACAAGAGTTCCCTTTTCTCCATACCCTTAACAACATTTATCTTTTTAAAAAAAATTTTTTTGTAAAGATAAGGTCTTATTATGTTGCCCACGCTGGTCTCAAATTCCTGATCCCAAGTGAACCTCCCACTTTGACCTCTCGAAGTACTGGAATTACAGGCATGAACTACCACACCCAGCCAACATTTATCTTTAAACGTTTTGATAATAGCCATCCTAACAGTTATGAAGTGGTGTCTCATAGTGGCTTTGATTTACATTGCCCTGATGATTTAATGATGTTGAACAATTTTTCATATACCTGTTGGCCATTTTTATGTTTTCTTTGGAGACGTGTCTAGTCAGATGTTTTGTCCATTTTTAACTGGGTTATTTGTTTTTCCAGTATTGAGTTGTATGAATTATTGATAAAGTTTGGATATTAATCCCTTAGGGCACTGATTCATTCTCATTGTTTTAACCACATTTTCGATGCTGGAGATTTCCAAGTTAGACCTACATCCAGCCCTATCCATGAGTTTAACTGACTAGTTGTAACAAAGAAAATCTCAACCAAAATGGATTTTAGCAGTCTTTTTCTTCTCTCTTTCTACCTTCCCTCCCTTTTCCTGCCTGACACTCCCTTGCATTTGTTCACTTTCTAATTATGTGCTTGCTTCAAGTTCTGGGGCTAATCTTGGAGAAAACGGCAGTGTGTTTCTTCCCCACTTTGCGACTACCTTCTGGCTGCGGTAAATCTATAATGCCAAGAGAGCGCCGGCCCAGGCATAAGATGGGGCAATAACTCAGACAACCATGGAAATAAGTCACGTAGGCAGACCAGCACCCATTGTCACTCCCCACGTCTCTCCTTACCTAGTTTTCTTTTTAAGCCCTTGTGCGCCGCCCAAAAGTTGAAATAGTCTGTTTTAATTGTGAGACGGACAATTTCCCCATCAGCGGGTTTTTGGAATAAAGGCACCTTCCACTATCTCTCATCTCTGGCTTTGGGCATCGAGTGACCAAACTTGCAGACGGTTACATACTTAATATTTCAATCTGGATGTTAAAAAATTCAAGACGTCCAAAGTCAATGTGTTATTTTGCTACCACAACTCTTTTCTTCTGAGATAATGCTACCATCGTCTAAACAGAAGAAATCTGGTTACAGTTTGTGTTTGTCAACAGCAAAGTGAGCATTAAAGTCACCCACTGGAACTTGCTAAAAATGCTGTCATAAACCCCTCAAATGCTTATTCATTAAGTCTGAAGGGAGGTCCATGAATCTGCGTTTTTAATGTCTTTCTCCAATGATTCTGATGAAGATTGCCCCCAACAACCACTTCAAGAAATGCTTTCTGTCCTAGGGATTTCTGCAGATATTCCCAGCTTTAGGACCACAGACACTCTGAAAGCATTTTCCCTAAGAGAAAACCCTGCGGGAGAAGGAGGGTGGGTGGGGGTTTTGGGTTGGGGTGGTAGGGGAAGGGTAGAAGGAGGGTGGGTGGGGGTTTTGGGTTGGGGAGGTAGGGGAAAGGTAGACGTAAGAGATAGTTTAAATTCCCCTGTAATCTCCAGCACAGCCTCCCAAAGCTACTCCAAATAAAAGTAAACTCAGTAAAATCAGTGCACTTCTAGATTGTCAGTTATCAGTAGCCACTCCCCTCCTAACAAGATTGACAGCCTAAGCCCCTCCTGTACAGTTCTTCCTGGACTGTCAATGATTTGTTCTCATACCTCGCCTCTCTCTCCTTTTTCTTCCTTTGCTCTTATTCCCACAGGGCACATTACTGTTTTAAGAAATAGAATAGTAAAGCCTATATGTATCTCAAGTAGACAGTACATACCTCTGTAACGGAGATAACATCCATTGTTTAATTTCTCTCTCCCCAAAGATACTTTTTCAGACCTCCTCCGCTAGCGAAAGCTCAATTAATAGCATTTTTATCATAAAGACACTTGGTTTGTATTACAGTTTTTCAAAAATCAACCTCTTTGAAGTCGTGGATGAATTTGCTTTGCTGTCTTAAAGAATCCTAATTTGATATTTTCCTCAATTGTCCTTTTATACATGTTATGCCTCTTAGTTCAGAAGTGAAATGATTTTGCCCGGGGTTATTAGAATAAAATTGGAGTTCAATTAGTCACTGAGACATGGCAACCAAGTGGCTGATCCCTTTTTAATCTTTAACAAGTTCCATTATTCACAAATTGAGGCTGGCATTTAAGGAATCTGAAATAATGCAAACCACATAACTTTGAAACAGTCGAATATTCTAATACTCAGGATGAAATATATTTTTCACACTGATTAAGTCCTGAAACTGGTTTTGGATTGAAACATTGCCAAACAGAGATTATAGTGCAAACAGTATAAAACATCAATGTAAAGGTTGCTGATTTATTTTCATTTTCTCTTTTTGCAAAATCAATTTGCATAATGTCATCTTGATGTTCAGTCTCCTTCCTCTGACTACATTTCAAAATGTATGGGAGGGAGTACATTTTTTTCACTGAGGGGAGCTGAAAAAAATAGGCAATTTACCTAGGTTTGACCATGAATGTTTGCTTTGATTTAAGGTGGGTGAGGCATTGATTAACTCTACTTTTGTATATCCAAAGAAAGACATTTCACATCAGCTGAGGTCACCTGCAGACATTTTCCACAGTTTGGAGCTATCCTTTGAAATATCTTGCATTTCTGCTTTCCTCTCCATATTTCTTTTCTCCACTCCCTTCCTCTCCCAGCTGCAGGGATTTGTCCTCTAAAAGACTGGGGGTGGGAGGGAACAAGAAATGGAAGCAAAGCAGGGAGCATGAGCTAGAGAATGCCAGGATCTGGCTTTTGTTATTGGTTGGCTGCCGCCTGATGGATGAAGGAGGGAGGAGTGAACTCTCTTCAGTGTGTTCTGACGGAGCTGAAGTGCAGAAACCATATTTACAGGTAAGAGCAAAAAAGAAAAAATAAGAAATTACGCTTTCTTTAAAAAAGAATGCTTCTCAATATTTTATTGAAAGAATTGTATAATATGAAAATGATTCCGTGGACATTTTCTGAAAGTGTGCTTCTTTCATTACTTGAGGAAGCTTTGCAATGAGCTGCTCTTTCTCCTTGCAAAACCCTAAGCTGGTGAAAATAAAAATAAAATAAAATAAAAACACCAAAGGCATGTCTTATCCTAAATAACTTTCTAAGCAAGTGTTATTAAAGCAAAATTAATAGGTCAAATGAGCCATTATGTGTCTTTTAAAAATGTTTGCGGAAGCTTATGTTATTAGGAATCACAGGAAGGATGAGAAAAGCTCAGTGAATTCCACAGGTTTTGAGAAAATGGAGCCTTCTCTGAATATAAAATTTTAGGTGGTGTCTTTTAATATTTACAATACGGTAAATGGCTTGGGAAAATCATTTTTGCAGGTTGTATTCTCTTTTAGCACTAATTTAGAATGAATGATTTGTGTGCATTTAAGTATTTTTATTTACTTACTCTGCGTATGCTGTTAAGTAGCTGTATTCTTTTATTCAGTAAATTTTAAGCTTATGTGATAATTAAACAGTAATCTATCTGTGTTTATCAACTTATATGAAGCCATTTTTATTTTAAAAACTCAAACCTAATTTTGAAGCATTAAACATTGCTGTAAAAAATGCTATTTTAACAGGCATGTTTCATTGGTAGTTTCATTTATCAATCAAGTATATCTAGACAAGAATTCCATCAGAGCATTTATATTGCTGGCATATCTCCAAGACAATATTTTTTAGTATTCTAAAGTTGAGACTTTAATTTACTAGTTGCTTATGTCTTTTAATATTGCCTTTTTTTTTCACTTAGGGAAAATAGGGATGAGTTCTAAATATGTAGGATAACACATTTTTAGTACAAATAATAAAATAAAAATAATTTTGCTCCAACTCATTTAATTCTACAGTTATTTTAATTCATAAATATAGGTCATTTAAGAGTGAGGGAATCTTATTAAAATTGAACTGCTAAGATATATGATTGACTGGGACACACTGGCAATCCATTAATACCTGTTGATCTAATAATAAAAGTTTTTTCATGATGTAAATAATTTATTCATATATATATTTGTAATATTTTTTGAATGAATCAAAACTACTAAGAATGACTACTTAATTTCTAAGAATTTTTGGTCTTGTTTTTGCTTTTTGTTTTTCACATTTTTAAATTTATTGTACTTTTGTTTTTGTTTGAAAGATAAATTTTGTCATTTAATAAACAAACAATAGTTCTTGCAAAATTAAAATAAGTGAGAAAGAAAAACTGCTGAATATTGGGTATAAATTATTCAAATGAATAAATAATTACCTTAAACTTCCTAAATGTACTAAATATAGTTAATAACATGTTTACATGCGTAAGTATCATACTGACCCAAACAATACTCATGCATAATTTATTCTGAACTATTTCTAGATTTCAAAATTTATTACATAATACTGAAATTTTGCCATGTTTCTAATGATTGGTGGACTTTTCTTTTTCATTTTGGTTTTTGCCAAGCCAAATGATGGTTGAGACTAATCCAGCCCCCATACTGGAATTTAAGGTGATATGTAAGACCAGATATTTTTTCCTGAAATGTGTCAGAGAAAACAAGTCGATGCAGCTATATTTTTTAGAAATTATAAATTCTGAGTAAAGCTACCTCCAGAAATGAAGGGAAATTGATGAAAATTAGAGAGCAGAGTTCCACATGGTTTTAAATTATTCTGTCTCCTTGGAAACCAGCTGCTGCAGATGCATTTTGCTTTCTTTGGCTAAAAATATCACCCTTTTAATAATCACTAAGGGAGAGGTTCTGAATAAAACCAGAGTATATTGTTGCTGCTTTTTATAATTTCCTTAATGGTTCACATATTTTGGATGAAAAGTAGATAAACCCTTTCTCAATCAGCATTTTGTATCAGCCACTGGCAGACGTCTGCAAATCTTATAAAAACGAGACAATCGTGGGAGCTTTACTGCAGAGTCCACAGAGAGAGAGAGAGAGAGAGAGAGAGAGAGAGAGAGAGAGAGAGAGAGAGAGAAAGGATGTGTGCTGGAGTGGAGGCAAGAAAGAAAAAAAAAAAGCATGAAAGAAAACAGTTAAGAGGTTCCCATCCAAGTGAGGGATGAAGCAAGGCAAATGAAAACCATGTAAGGCTGCTCAGTGAACTATGGCCAGACAAGACCATTTGTTTTCCTTTGGTGCAAACATTTTTAAGATTTAAGTGTAGGTTTTTAAAGAAACTTGCTGTATACAACTTTGTCATCCTTGCACAGTACTTTCCTTTTCTCTTTATGTTGTAGTGATCACTGATGTATTAAATAGTAAGATACATTTTTGATGTATCAGTTGCTTTAATCACAAAAAGAAAAACTTGAGATATATGCCCCAGCTATGAATAATGAGGAGCATGAAATACATATTTTGACATTAGAACAAGAATTTTTGAAATCTCATGTCCAAACCATGTTTTGTTATGTAGTCATTTCCTTACCTTTGTAATCTAATATATTAAAAAGTGTATATTCCAACAACCTAAAAAATATTTGTTTTAACATCAAGGTAGTATTTTAAAATTTAATATAAATTATTATAAATGCATGTATATATGTTTTGCTGTATTTGACACATTTTGCTCTATTTGGAAATAAATGTTCATTTTATGTGGCTTTTCACTGCAAGAAAAAAAATCACAATTATCATCATATTTTAACCTAGGAGATTTCCCAATTTAAAACATTTCTATTAAAAATTATGTGCTTCAAAGATAGCACTGTCATCACACACACCATTTTTTTTCCTCTCTCAGCTATTTGTTGAGAAGAAAAATCATCATAAAGCTGTTACAGCTTTCCCATTATTTTAATTATAATTCGGATGAGGTTACTAACTCTATTTTCTCTTTACAACTCATTTAAATATTTTTGACATATTATATTTTATTTTCATAATATTGACGTTAGTCTAATTAGATTTAGTGTTAGTAGTGTAGCAAAGTAACACACTTAAATTATGTGTTAAAATATTTAATTTGTAGCCAATACATTATTTAAAGTTAAATTAATTTGGTATGTCTGTGCTTTATTTTGCAAAAAGAGTTAAGTTAGTGGGAAGTATTTAGTTTTGTCAATTAACATGAGCACAGCATTTTCAGTGACAGCACTTTCAGTGTGAGCACTGGTGACACTACAGAGTACATGAAGTACAAATCAGATAGACTAGTAAATATTGTGACCTGTACAAATAACTCCTTCTTAAAGCACAATCGAAATTATGAAATGTATGTTAAGTTCCGGGAAATAATGCATTGCATAGACTTTCTCTCAACTACAGATATTTTTAAAAAACAGTTTGGGAGTAGTGTCTATTGACTGACTGCTTTATTCTTCATTATTTTCTAAAAGTAGCTTGCCAGAATTGTATCTGAGTTTACATGGGCCTCTTAAAGTCTCACAAAATATGCTAAAGAAAATGAAATACTTAATAGCCTCCACTATAAGACAGGTAGACAACTTTACATCTGCAATAAAAATATGCTATTTTGGCAAATAACCCCACATTGCTGGAAATGCAGGGGTGGGATTTACAGGAAATGGAAATAACATCAGAGTAAAAAAGCTTGGGTCTGATTTCACAATGTTCACATTGTACTATATACTTAAAGTAATCCAGACAAATAAAAAATTACATGAACATTTGTACTACAGTATACCATAACTCAAAAGTACTATTGATCAGATTTTTGACTCAATATTTAATACTTGATAGTTTAATACAGGGCTTATATAGGTATAAAAAGGGGGTTAGTTCAAATCAACACTTTTACTTTTTAATTACCCTTTTATAAGTCAAAGAGCTAGGAATGGATTTGATTATCAAGCTAATGATCACATTTGGGTATTACACTTATCTCAGTGAATCAGTTGGGCAGATCATTTGATTTCTCGGTCAATTGTTTAGATTTCAGTTATTATCATGGACCAAATAGTTTGATTTGAAAATTGTTGAATGTGCATTCTCTGAGGAAACAGACTCAATATAACTTTTCAAGCACTTAATTCAAGATTTTGATGACTTTGATAAATGGCAATGCTAATTCTAAATATCATAATTAGCAAGGAAACTACTTTGGCATGAGAACAGTTTTATGATTTTTTGTAGCCTTGAGATTCGTTTCCAAAGAGCCCTTACATTTTAGTTAGAACAAGAGCTTAACATATTATCTTCCCATATAACAACAAAAGGTGGTGCACACAACACCTTTCTCCATTCCTCTTGACTCATGTGCACATTTATGAAATGATATCATTTTAAACAAAAGCCACCAACCACCAGCAAAAGTATTTTTATTTTATTTATTTTTTATTTTTTAGAGATGGAGCCTCCCTATGTTGCCAGGCTGGAGTGCAGTAGGCTATTTACAGGTATGATCATAATGACAAACTCTGGACTCATATGATCTTCCTACCTCAGATTCCCCAGTGTCTAGGGCTATAGGCTTGTACCACTGCACCCAGCAAAAGTAGTTATTATACACATTTTTATATCTTTAAGCAATATTTACTATAAAGTTCTTTGGCAAACACTCATTTAATTTTTATGTATTACCTTTTGCAATTTTAGTCTTCCATTGCCTCAGAAACATGGGACTGACCTAGAAAGATAATTCCTTCCTGGACTCCTCATTTTACCTATGAAGAAATTAAGGCACAAAGAGGATAGTGATTGTTTTTAGTGGGAGAACAAGCATTTGCTTATGCTAAACTACAACAGTGTAATTTTGTTGTATGTAGTTATATGTGTATGTTAAATATTGGATATAAAGCATCAACTCAAAGGAAAGCATAGTAGAAGGACTTTGGATGGAGGTGAAAAAGCATGATGTGGCCAGATGGTCTCCAATCCATAAAACTCAGAGATCTAGAATTGCACAGAGCTCTGCACTTCAGCCCTGCCCCTGGTATCCAGTGAACCTAATGGCGTTGACTTACTGTCACGTTCTCCTTGTCTTTTTGAGTTTGCAGTCAAGGGTCAAAAATGCATTTCAGTTTTGTTTTCTAGTAAGTGTGGATGCAGTTATTTGCTGTCATGTTGTGGATATATCACAATATATTTAATAAGTGAAAGAAATAATTTCCTAAACAGGAGCCCTGAATGTATTTACAAAGATTTTCATTTACTTTTCTCTCCCCAGGTTAGGCTAGCCACGGAAAATCAATATTTGTCATCAATCGTTACCCAGGTAATACTGGTTATGATGGTGTCAGCATTTTAAGGCAGAAAGATTCTGGGAAAGATGTCATAAAAAAGACATCTTTGTTTTGCTTAATTGAATTCCTTTCTCATAGCTCATGAAACTCATACTTAAAATTTAGATTGTTTACTCCCTGTGACATCCAAATTCTTAAGAAGCCCTGAGTGGATCCTCCTATGTTTCCCACTGAAGTCACCTAGGGTGGGATGTCAAATGGAAAACTGAGCTTAGAGATGCCATTATAATCCATCTTCCAAGGTCTGCATAATACATACAGGTAGGGCCAATGAGAGAAGCCTCAGACCTCATTGGCCCAGATGTCCTGTGTTTCCTGCCATGGCTTCTTAGTGTGGTTATTACAGCCACTTTTGACCTTTCTATACTCATGTACTCACTATCTAAATGATAATTTTTGGTGACAAGGGGTTTCCTTCATCTCTGTATCAATGCATAATACAATGCCTTCTACATAGTATGTATCCCACATTGTTTTGTTAACTGAATAATTGAGTTACCTTTTCAGAGTGTTATTTAGACTTTTCTTGTGCCCACCCAATGACGGACACTCATTACATTCTAGGACAGTCCCTTCCTTTCATGTACTTCTCTGTTAATGCTCTTCAAGGTGACAATGTTCATGCCGTGTAAATGTCATTTAGCCACACGAAATTTTGTCTTGTGGACTTTTTATTGTCCAAACTCCATTTGCACTCTCCCACATTAACTGAGGATTTTATCTGTGTACATTCCTCATTTCATGCTTCTCTGCTTTGGCTTCATTATAATGCTACTTTGGCTCTGACACACACACACACACACACACATACACACACAGATGATCTTATATTAAATCAATGTGTTAACTGTAAATTAATGTCATTAACTGTAATTGCTATATTAATATATAATATAAATGTTAAATAATGTTTGCGTAAGAAAATACAGTGACATGTATTTAACTAGTCTCTGAGTGCTCTCATACCCTTGTCAACAAATCCCTACTGTCTTGAGTTGAAGTTGTTCATCAACATTTGATTAAAGTTAAAAATTGCTCAGAAAACTTTCTGTTCTGTCCTGGATCGGCTTTCTGCCATTTATGTTTTGTGCTGGTGGACAATGCTAAGCCATTGAGCCTGGCAAGTGACAATGTTGACCCAGATACAAAAAAAATAAGTGTTCATGCTCACATGCTCAGAGTCCATCTGTCCTTTCTACTGGGTACTAGTATGCCTAAAGGTAAAGGTCATTAGATAATATGGGACCAGGTATATAAATATCACTGCAACCAGGTAATAATAACCAGAAGAATAAAGAATGAAATACCCTGGTGATTGGGAGTCTGAAGCAAAAAAGTGATTAATGATGTGCCATAAATGTGTTCATTTATATGGTGGCTCCTCTGTGGTATACATATATCCCTTTAGTAGGTAATTCAGGCAGGTGAAATGCCTGTTTTCAGAAATGCATTCTTTGAGCTAATGGGGCATTGTGACTGGCTTACTTATTTGATTCTTTAGATAGTACAGGTAATCACTTAATGACTGCCTGATGGACTTTCCAGGCAGACAGACACGCCATCTTACTGCCTGTGTGAATTTGGGCCAGTTACTTCAGCTATCTGTAAAATTTGCTGATCTACCTCGGCAATAATGTAAGGACTAGTAGATGTATGTAGGGAATTTTTCACTGCAGAATTTGGCACATAGTAAGCCATTGTGCGCAATTTTAGTTGTTATTGCTAGTCATCCTTTTCTGTTTATAAGCCAAGAATGGAAGGAACAAAATAATCTCCAGGGTTTTTAATGACTTCCTAAGTATTATTCTTCATTAGTAGGTAAAAAAAAATCTTCTTGATTGGCTGGTTTTTCTATTTTTTCATATTAACTACAATTAAATCTTTGTGCATTAGCTGGTAAAGTTAGTCCTATATGAGACAGTGAAGCCGTGAAAACAAATCCTAAAATCCTTAAAGAGTAGCAATGGTAGAACCTTCAAAATATCAAACTGGAGGAGCATTTTCCAGATTGGGATATAGTTCTGAGAAATGTAATTTTTTAAAAAAAGGAAAAAATATTCCATGTTTAAATAAACAGGAGAATCTGGAGGATATTTAAACAAGACCTATTCTTGGCAATCCTCTATTATGCTAATGCATATTGAGACACTTCATATAAGGTATATAATGTCAAGAATTGTTCAGACTTAGTTGATCACTAAGACACTTCCTATCACAAAAAAAATCACCTATTAAAAATTTTAGACTGGGCATGGTCACTCATGCCTGTAATCCTAGCCCTTTGGGAGGATAAGGTAGAAGGATCGCTTGAGACTGGGAGTTCAGGACTAGCCTAAGCAATATGGAGAGAGACCTCATCTCTACAAAAAAAAATAAAAAAATAAAAAAACTAACTGGGCGTGATGGTGCATGCCTATAGTCACAGCTACTCAGGAGGTTGATGTGGAAGGATCGCCTGAGTCCACGAAGTCGATGCTGCTGTGAGCCGCTATAGTACCACTGTACTCTAGTCTGGGCAACAGAGTAAGACCTTAACTCAAAAAACAAACAAAACTTTTGGATCATGTTTGGTTTATGCTATACTAAGCATTTTTAAGAGAGATGTACAAGGGGGGACCCCTTAAAAAAAACCTGGAATGTATTTATAAAAATTACGTTAATATTCTTACATGTTTAAAATTCAGTCACCTTTAAAGTACTCTCCGTTTGATGCAATACACCTATGGAGATGCTTTTTCCACTGCTCAAAACGGTTTTTGAACTTATCATTTTGATGCTTTTTAGTGCTTCTGCTGTTTATTGATTTACATCAGCAAATCATTTCCCTTTGAGGACCTTTTTCATCTGGGTAAACAGAAACAAAGTCACTCGGGGGAGGGTGGGTGAATAGAGAGGATGGGACACAGAGATCATGCTGTTTTTGATCAAAAACTGCAGACCACTCGGCCCAGTGTGGACAGGTACAGTTGTCGTGGCGGAAGAAGCAGTCATCTGTTTGCCACAACTTGGGACGTTTCTTCTGCAAGTGGTAATGCAACCTTCTCAAAACTTCTAGATAAAAACTTTGGTTGGGCATGGTACAGTGCCTCAAGTCTGTAATCCTAGCACATTGGGAAACAGAGATGAGAGGATTGCCTGAGCCCAGGGGTTTGAGACCAGCTTGAGCAACATAGCGAGACCTCGTCTCTACCATAAATCAAAAAATAAGCTGGGCATGGTAGCACGTGCCTGTAGTTCCAGCTACTTGGAAGGCGGAGATGGAATAATCGCCAGAGCCCAGCAGGTTGAGGCTGCAGTGGCTGTGAGCATACCACTATACTCCAACCTGGGTGACAGAGTGTAACTCTGACTCAAAAAACAAAAAAATAACCCCCCTCAAAACTTTGGTTGAACGTTTGATCAACCAAACATGTACTACATGAAGCCCTCCCTCCAAAAGATAATTCCTTTTTTCTTGGGAAGAAGGTCCCCCCCTCACATAGCTACCATGCTACTGAAGAACCTCTAACTCAAAGGCTAAAACATGATTCATGTTTTTACAATTTTTAAAATATAAAAATAATTCCAATGTTTTCAATATAAAAAACCTTTTCAAAATTATTCAATTAATTACATATTCATTCTTCTTCAGAGTAGGGTATTCAAATTTTCTTTATTTCCTTTCTTCTTCTATTCTTTATGTTTCACTTTTAAACTTCTACAAAACAGCATGTATACTTATGTTTCAAAATATTTACTGTCCAAAGAAGTTTTATGCCCAATCTTATGGTTCTGTTTTGTTTAAATTTCTTCTCTATAGGAAAAATCTAGAAGCCATTTCTTTGCTTTCATATCTTGCCCTCTATTTGCTTTGGTTTTTTATTTCAAAAGTCCTTACATACTACATATGTAAAGTGCTAGAATGGTGCCTGGAACATAGTAAGCACTATGTGTGTACTAACTATAATTATTACTTATACAAGTAGCTAACAAATTCTACAACAATTTTTAAAAAATATCAGTGCCACATAATTGGCAAAGTGTGATGAAATGCTGTCCCAATCCACCATTAGAACATATAAATTGGCAGAACATTTTTGGCTGTCAAATTGGCAATGTATATGGAAGCCCAGTACTTCCACTTCCAGGAATTCATCCTAAAGACATCGACAGAGGTATGCACAAAAATATATAAAAGGAAATGTTAATTATACCGTGATTTTTAATGGTAAATGCTTCAAAAGAAATGAAGCATGTCCCGTTAGAGATTGGGTTAAATATTCTGCCGTAAGATATCCAATGAAATACTATGCAGTTTTATACACAAAAACAAAAAATAAAACAAAAATGCATTGTTTTGGAAAATATTGAATGAGAAGGGGACATGTTCATGTTATAAGGGAGAAATTATAGGTTATAAAATTGTACGTATAGTGTTAGTAAATCCACACTCCTTTCTGGAGTATGAGACAGACTTTTGGCGAGACATAGTCACTTGAGAGAGTGACCATACCCTGACTTGTCCCCTGAGATTGCTGTAGGTCAAACCAGACTTCTGAAGACTTATTCTGGAGTGCCAGCATCCTTCCTAGAGTGTGAAGTTGGCTTTTGGCAAGACAGGGATGTGCCCTCACACTCACCAATCATGCTCACCTACCAAAACAATAAGGGCATCTTCCACATGAAGGCTTTGCATCTTGTTTCCTAGTTTTCTGTGCTGCTGCTACTCGTTCAGTGACTCAAAGTGGAAATGGCGTGATATGGCCCCTCAGTCTTGATTTATAGTCTTCCTTTATTCTAAACTGGCTAGATGACACTCTAAGTCAAGATTTTAGAGTATGATTTTTGTTTTGTTTAGCTATAATGTGCAGCATTCTGAAATACATACTATGTACAAGTGTTTGGAGAGGGAGGTAATAGAAATTAGGAGAACACTTACAATGCGCGTTCTAGTAGTATAAAAACAACTGTTAGTCCCATTTGACAGAGGAAACTCAGACTTGGATGAATTTAATTATTTGCTCAATAAATCCTATTTTGGAAATGATCAAAGCAGGTTTAGTAGCAATTGGATTATTAACATGCCAATGATTCCTGATCTTGGTGTTTTCTGGGATTCTGTATATGTATCTAAAATATCCCCTTGAAGTCTAATGATGAGTCTAGTGTAAGCCCTACTGCAGCACCCATCACTGCTTCCTTATACATGAAGGCCACATTCACAGCACAGGTTGTACAGTGCAGGTTGCTTTTTTTCTCTTAAGATTTTTCCAGCTCCAAGATCTCAGATCTTAAATTTCAAATCAATAGACGTGCTTTTAATGAGTGATGCAGATATCACCACAAGTTGAGATTGAAGCCATTCTTCCCATTTACCTTTCAACCCAAAAGGAGATACACCAAACTTCATAATTTTTAGAACTAGCATCTTTTCACAGTCCCTGCAATCCAGGCTAGTTTCTTCTACCTCTTGCTCTTCTATGACTAAATTCTTGTTAAAAATTAATGCCCAGACCTCTCAAGTACCCAAGATGTTCTTTTCTCTTTTGGGTACTCCCCTCCATCCTGCTCAGAATCTTTCTCCCATGCCCTGCTTCCATCACATTCTCAGGGCTGTTCCATTTACGTTCATTTTATTCACCTTTATTCTGCATCCATCTCTACCACCTATAATTTGTCCCCATTCTTGTTCTAGTTTGTGCCAATTAGCCTCTATAATCAACCCAAGTCCATGGTTGCATCTCAGCTACATAATAAGCGACTTCTCAATGTTAGGAGTGGGAGAAGAGAGAAAAAAAAAATATATATATATATATATGGTTGTGGAGGGTTATTATTTAGTGTATTTGGGATTTGGATGGGGTATTCAGGAGTCCTTGTCCATAACCATAAAGTCTCAATATTGGATGTTTTATTCTGTAAAACTTTCCTGATAACAACAAACACATAAGGCTTGTGGGGGAGGGTTCATGTAAGCTCTAATGTCTATTCTCTAATGTCTATTATCATTTAAAAAAAAACATATTTGTAGAAAGGTCAATGTACTCAACATTCATAGTCATTCTTCCTTTAAAATGGCAATTTTAGATTTTTACCTTTGTAAACTTTAAGTGATCTGAGTCAGTAGCCAATCTGGTTATTTCTTATTACATCATAAATTGAGCATAATAATGAATGACATAATTTTCTACTGCTAGTGTTAAATGCTAATATCTCTTTTTACTCATTTGAGTCTCTAGATTCATATAAAATTGCCAAACTGTCATTTTGAATATCTTAATTCAAAATCTGGTTATCTATGTCTTAATCCGTTCCGTTTGCTGCAATAAAATACCATAGACTGCTGGTTTACAAAGAATAGAGATTTATTTCTCCCAGTTCTGAAGGATGGAAGTCCAGGATCAAGGGGCTGACAGATTCGGTGTCTGGTGGAGGGCTGCTTTGTTGACAGCTATGGTTTTGCTGTAACCTCACATGGCAGTACAGGGGATCTTTTCTGCAGTCTCTTGTAAGGGTGCTAATCCACTTTCAAGACTTAATCATTTCCCCAAATCTCCACCTCTCAATGCCATCACTTTGAGAGTTAGGATTCCAACATATGAATTTCAGGAGAAAGAAACTTAGCATTCTGTTTGATAAATATATAAATTGTAACTATTTTCATATTAGAATTACTAGTATAAAATTATATTTTATATGCTTCTCAAAAAGAGTTGCTTTACATAGGAATAATATTCAGTAATATACAGAATTCTTATTATAGATACATAATATTTATTATATAATATGAGAAGCCTAATGAGGTATCATCTTTTTAGACCATCATAGGTTTGTTAGGGGACCTTGTAGTAGGATTTAGGAAGGTCCTAATTTCTAACAAATTTACAGCAAATACATTTTCTTGGTGCTAGAAAATAAAAATTCAGTCAGTCGTATTTCTGTCTGCTAACAGTTTCTTCCAGCCATGTATTGCCAAAAATGATATTCTGTATTATAGGATGATTTGTAATATTGTTTAGGATAACTTTCACTGAACTATGTGGCTAGGATGAACCCAGTAGGGAACATTCATAATAACTGTCTTCTCTCTTAGTTTTTCTCTCTTCCCACCTATTACTGCAGACATCTGAATGGGAGTCATGTCTTAATCTCGGTCACAATTTAGCTTTTCCTGTATGATCTTGCTTCTGTTGCTATGGAAATAATTATAACATCACAATTTTGGTAATAAAACCAGAGTGTGCTACAGTGGAATTACATTGGCGAAAGCAAAGTAGAATGAATCTCTCTCTCTGTCTCTGTCCGAGTCTCCTAGGCTTTGGGACATTCTTTTCCCCTCTTATTGTATTGACTCATATTTCTAATCATACAACTCAATCTTTCTCTAATGACTTAGTGCAAGATCTTTAGTGCTTCCAGGGCCTAGAAGTAGAAATGTGAGCAAATGTAACAAGTGGACACAAATTATTTACACTGATTTCATATCAGGTAAAGAAATTATTTAAACACTGTAGTGTAACCATTTCCAAATAGTCTTCTATAATTAGTAAATATAATGTTCAACATTTAAAAAAATCCACAATAACTTTCAGTCTTTCAGAGCTTTTCTGCAATATTTCTAAAATTGCCACAAGTCACTTGAAGACAAGAGAATATCTCTCGCCAATTAAGGTTACATTAGGTATACAAGTGAGTTTTAAGATAGAAATTGCTTGGCTTTCAAATAGGGCCAACTCAGAGCCACAGTCTTATAATCTTTGCAGTAGCAGGTAGTGTGTTTTGACTTTTTAAAAACCTTGAATAAGTAACTTTAGGGAGGATAGTGGGTAAAACAATTAATAACTCTATGCCTCCATTTTTCTATCCACAAATAATTTCTTGAGAACGATTGTCATTCATATATTGCCTTTTCTCTACTAAGCAAAAGACATATTTATTGAGTGATAAAAGAAAGCTTTTTTAAAATTGTTTATTTGCCAAGCAGCACCACAAAGTGGTACAAAGTATCAGAATTATTCCTATTTAAAATCTAGCAAAGTGCTTCTGCCCTCATCAAATAATTAGTAAATCTAGAGACCAAAGATGGTCCTAGGTAAAATTAAGTAACCAAATTGATTTTGGAAGCACTTTGACCTTCCCTCCCCATCTGACTTCCTAAATTATTATTTCTACCTACACCCCCAAATAAACTATTGACCTCTCCAGCCCTCTGACTAGTCAGATTTTCTGATTTTCATTGCTCATCTGGGTCACCAAATCTTCCCTAGGTATTTTCCCTAATTTTAGACCTTTCTCTTTTCCCACTAAATCTGCTTACCTTTATTTTGGATCCTCTGTTATCTTATGAAGTGACAAGCTAAAACCAGATCTTGTCACTATACTACTAAAACCCTGTAGTATTTTCCATCTCACTTAGAAAAGTAGTCAAAGTCCTTAAAAGCTCTACACAGTCTTGCCCCACAAGACCTGTGCTAACCTCATCACTTACTGTAGCTCCCTTGGGCACTGGCACACACCATTCCTTTGTCCTGAACTGCTCTTCCCACAGTTGCTCAAATTGCCGGCTCCCTTACCACTTCCATGTCCTTACCTCCTCACTGCGACATTAGCTCATCTACCAGTTAAAAATGGAATGTTCTCTCCACCAACCATTTAGTCACATCACTTAATGACTTATTTTGCTCCATAGCATGTATCTCCATATGACATATTATATATTTGATTTATTTGTCTATACCTTTCCCCAATATAACCTAGTAAGCACCATTAAGATAAAAAATTATTTTCTATGTTGCTGTTTTATCACTCGCCAGCATCTAAAACAGTCACTGGAATATGATAGAAGCTCAATAGATGTTTACTGAATAAATAGTGAATGGATCCTAAACAAAGGGCAGACAAATTTCTTTTGTATAGAATAGCATACGTGACCAAACAAGGACACTTAGACTCCCTTAAACACACACACACACACTCACACACACACACACACACACACACACACACACACACACACAGTCATTGGTGTTCAGGTTTGAGGCTGACACATTATGATGAGGTAGAGATAGATCTGTAAGAAGCCAAAGCCATCTGCCAGCTGGGGATATGAGGAAGCAGAAAAGACAGAATACGGAAAAGAATAAGCCAGATGACAGAAAGACCTGGAACAAATATGTCCCAGGGAAGTATAGCTATCCAAATCAAGGAAGAGCATGAAGTCAATGAGGGGCACACGGAGGGGGGCCAGTCCCAAGGATACTACCTTTTTTAAAAAAGTCACTCTAGTTAGACTTCATTCTTACTACCAGAAAGGCATAGATAGGACCACCATGCTGGAGTTTGATGGCAGGTGTCTTTTTAAAAGAAGTTTGTTCCGCTAGCTGATACATGTCTGGTGAAAAGTATTTCAGGTAGTGTGTGGAGAGGATAGGGAAGAGAAAGTTTTGATTCCTAGTCTGTTAACCCTTCTAAATCACAGATGTAAACCATTCTTTTTCTATCTTAAAGAACCAGTCCAAGTTAGAATTTAAATTACCATGTAATCTAAAAATTGCTCCTTTAACTTTGTAAGCAAAATGTGCAAGGAAAAGAAAATGAGAAATATAAAACCTAATGGTATAGATGATTACTTCTGATTATGAACGAGGCATTGATTGGCCAGAGTTAGGAAACTCTGGGAACTGGGAAAGCATGGATCCAAAAATGACCTGTACCTGAAAGCAGCCTCACCCTTTGGCCTTGGCATGCATTCTCTAGTTCTCTACAGTTCACACTACTTACTATTACTACCTACTTTCTCTTTGATTGGGAGGCCACTTATTATGGTGTTTATGCTGTCATTTTCCTTCAGGTGAAGTATTTCTTGGTATACTTGTTACCAATAACAGTAGACAAAAGAGAAGGCTAAGATGACTTCATGATTTTATTACTCTGACCCAATTTACTCGTCAAGGTTACCTGCCACTATAGGAATTTGTTTGTAACCCATGATCACCTTCACTGTTTCTCTATATACCTATGAAGAAATTGCTATTCTCAGAGATTTAATGACTCATCTAAATTGGCATTTACAGATTTTAAGACATGCATCAGGCTCCATCTGACTGGCTTTCACTGACCATGTTGATACAGAGAATGAAGAGACTAAAATTAATATTTTATCCAGCAGAAGATTTAGGGACTGGGGTTTACCATGTATAAAATCTGTTCAGCCAGCCGCCTTGGCATAGGACTCAAGTATTTCCTGTAGTTCTGCTGAATTGACTGGAAACAGGATAAGGCATCTAAATTCCGCAGGTATAGCCATTCCTAGCAAGCAATTTGATTTTTGATGGACAAAGAGCCCCAGGAAAGTAGATGCCTTTATACCTGAGAAAAAAAGAAATCCCAAGCAAGATAGACATACCCTAATCAGTATGCCCTGGATATGACAGCATGCAAGTGAATGATCTATTTTGTTTTGAACTCTGGCTCTGTCAATGACAGGACACGATTTACTAGAACAAATCAAATAAATGTATTTGACTCCTATTTTGACATTTCAAAACACTGAGCCATATTTTCTTATGCAGCGTACTTATTCATCTTAATTTTGACGTTTTCTTATAAGACACTGTTGTCAGAATGGGAACGAAAATAACAACGAATTAGGGTAGAATTGTTTTCAGTGCTTTTGAACATCATGGGAGGAATAATTTCTGCATGAATATGATAATGTGGTATGTGTGGTTCAAGGAATTACAGCCCCCCAAAATGACTTTGAGACCTTGACTATGCAATCAGGAGTCAAATATTTCAATGCTCCAATGCTCCTGTTCCTGTTACAGGTACATGTGACAGTGCTGCAGCTATGAGTGGAATTTTAAAGGGGAAGTTTGAAGAAGTTGACGGCTCCTCGCCCAGCTCTTCTGTGCAGGAATCAGATGATGAAGTTTTTAGCTGTGACAGTGCTGAGAGTGTTGATAGTGTCAATCCATCCACTTCTAATGATTTTACCAGTGAGTATCTGAAGCTGTATTTCAGGCTGTGCTCCACGGCCCATTCTTGGGGGCTTTAGCTTTATCCACTGATGCATATCTGCTCGTAAGTTCTTCATTAGACTGAACATATTTGCAAAATGTGATATCATTTTTGTTCATTAAATCTCATCAGTATACTTCTGTTCCTCTCTCTGGCGTAAGTATAGAGAAGGAAGAAATGAGTTCAATTGGTGGTAAGCAGATAGTAATTGAAAATGCTAGCATGTGTCTTCAGCTTTCCAAAATAGATTTATCTTTTGGAAATCTATCAATTGAGCCATTTTGAACTTGTAATTTTGGTCAATAAGTTTTAGAATATTTGAAGCAAGTGCAACACCTTTACTTACTAGATGAGAAAATAATGTTTGTTTTAAAAAGAGTGCAGCTGTGAAATCAAGGCCTTGAACAACTTGGGATTCTATAGTTGCTTGGACACAGGTAAAACTTAAACTCGAGGTCAGGTTCATGCACTAGAGTAAGGGCAGCTTCTACATGTATACACTTCTTCCAAGTGAACAAAATCACTTGAGGTTTAATGTGAACAAAATCACTTAGCTTAGCACGCCATGTTCTAACTTAAATTCTGCTCATTTTCAAATTGCATTCCTTGTAACAGATGCACACATGAAGGCTTTGAAACAGGTGAACCTTTTCTAGCATCTCCATGCCCATTCAACCTCAAACATTAAGGGAAAAGAGAGCTCAAAATTATTTTTGGAAGAGTTAACGTACAAAGCAAAACTAAATGAAGTAAATGAAAGCACCATATCCACACTCACCGTTCATGAGGTGATGGGTATATAAAGTTTTTCAAAGTTGTATTCCATAAGTAAAGGTAAAAATTATCCAATACAAAAGAGTATCATTCAAGAAAGGTTTGTTCTCACAATGGTTTTTTCTAGCATTTTGGGGGGGTATTTTTATTTGGGGGTTTAAGCCTTCTAAAATTCACACTGAAGTTTATCTAACATAATGCTGTGACCCCTGAATTACATTTTTAACCCTCTTCCCTCTCCCCTAGGAATTCAAAATTTTATTGGGTATTCATAATTCTCCATTGTTGTCAGGATAATTTAAAATAAAAATAAATAAAATTTTATAAGAATTGTTAGCTTTTGTATTATTTATATCTTGAATGAAGTAGAACTTTTGAAAATGAACTTGTAGAAAGTATAAAAAGTAAGAAGGAGATAAAGGAACACTTGGTGGTAGGGAGAAAGCAATAACTGCTTTGAAGATAAGATTCTCCAGTTGTACGGAAAGGTTATTGCCAGATAGTGGATTTTGGAGGGATGAGTTTAATTTGAGATTCGTCTATAGCCTTTGACACCCCCTTCCAAGTGACTGTAATCTTTTGGAGGGCACTGATACTGCCCTTTACATTGAGCTGCCACCTGTGGTGCTTAGCAGAGTACTGAGCATTTGATGATGCCTGCAATTGTTTATTGAGTGAACGGTTTAACTATGGATAAATCTTAAAATTTGGGGAGAATGAGTTTACTAGATGTCCTTATCCTTAGAAAAGCAATAGTACATATTTAAATTCAAGACCCTCAGGAACACGCTGTTAATACACTTCCTGTGTTCTTTGGAGAGCTCTCCTTTTCCAAACCCTGGAGCACTGCAAGAACTGCCTAGAATTTCTCAATATTTTTTCCTTTTAACCATTCCTAAAAAACATCATCAATCTAAAACCCTCTTTCTTTGAGGTACCACCTCATCTAGCAGTACAATCAGCATTTTTCACACCCCTGTGATTTAATTGAAAAAAAAAAAAAAATCTCCTGCATGCTTACAAACTCCTTGGTGTCTATGCTTTTCCTAAGGTTACAAATGGGCTCTCTCCTGGAAAAATCAATTGCAGGACTTTTCTATACAAGACATTTATTGATTTCCATAGCTTGTGAGTTCACAAAATACCTATAATGTTCATTTAAACACCATCAGGTCTTACAATTATGGCTTAAGATGCTTTCCAGATGAAAGTAATGGTCTGGTGGTTTAGGGAGGTTTGAAAAATTATAGGTCAAGCGGGAGTTCTGAGCACCTGAACAGTTTCCTGGAAGAGTAAAAGTTCTAGTACAGAGTCCTTTTATTTTTTAATAACTGTTTTAATATATGGTCATAACTATTCTGTTTCACCACCATTACTATAGCCTTTAGAGGAGAAAACATGTATCCACTCTGGTCTGAGTAGAAGTCTTAGACTATTAAGGAAGGCAGATACAAGCTGGGCACAGTGGCTCAAGCCTGTAATCCCAGCACTTTGGGAGACGGAGGCGAGAGGATTGCCTCAGCTCAGGGGTTTGAGACCAGCCTGAGCAACATGGCGAGACCTCATCTCTACAACAAATAAATAAAAAAATTAGCTGGGCGTGGTGGCACATTCCTGTGGTTCCAGCTACTTGGAAGGCTGAGGCAGAAGGATCACCTGAGCCCAGCAGGTTGAGGTTGCAGTGACTGTGAGCATACCACTGCACTCCAGCCTGGGCGACAGAGTGAGACTCCAACTCAAAAGAATAAAAAATAAATAAAATAAAATAAAATAAATTTAAAAAAGGAAGGTAAATGCAAAGTTTGATTTTTCTTTTTCAGCAGTACTGTTAATGTACTTTTTCTTGTGAATTTTCAAGAGTTTTGTGGGAAACATTTGCTGATACTTGATACTCCTCTGTAAAGGAATGGTATATGCTTCGTTGAACAACTTGTAATTGAGTGTGTGATCAAAACCATGATCTGGAATAATAGTGGCGAGGAGGGGTCAAGAAGAAGAGATAGTGATATGACATATGGGGGACTTTCTGTCACTTTGGGTTACTCTTAGCTTCTTCACAAATACAAAACCTTATTACATATTTTATTAAGTTGAGCAAATGAAAAAAGAAAACCATGTTAGTTTTTTTTTTTGAAGAACATCTAATGCTCTGTATTTAACCAAGTAAGACAAAATCAACAGTAAAGAATCAAGCCTCATTTTGAATTCAAAGACTGAGTAGGGCCTTTGAGAGCATCTAGGCTGACTCCCTTATTTTACAGATGTGGAGACTAAGGCCCAGGGCGAGTAACTTGGCAAGAATCAAAATGTGAGCTGGTGGCAGAGGACTTTAATGTAGATCCCTAGAGTCTACCTTTCTACTAGACCATACATCTCTCTGATGGTTCAGTTACAAGTCTGACTACTAAGTAGAGGGACACAAATCATCAGGTAAAAGGCATGGCTATATGTTTTTTTTAATGTCAGATTTTCTCAGAAATAGAGTGAATCTATCTTTTGATAAAGGCATTCAGCATCTCATCTCTTATTGCCTTTTTTTTTTCCCAATTGATTTCTGATGAAAGTGCTAGCATGTCCTGGCTGTAGGATACTACCAATAATGAGTTTATGAACAAATTCAGTAAGCTAAAAGAAATAGTGGGCAGAAAATTCAATTTGTGTGTGGAAGAACATTTGACTTCCCTTTTCTGTAAGTGACAGGGCAGACGGTTGAGACTTTCCTTGTATGTCATTGACATTGATGGAAATATCTTTCAGCAAACATGTTGTTTTACATTTACATGAAGGAAATTGGTTTGTCTTGGTGACATAATGCTAGTTGTGATAACATGAAAATGTTGCAATGAAAAGTAGGTGAGATGAAGTATGCAGTATGAGTCTTTAACAGCAGTGAACAAATCAAAGGTTATTTCATTTACTTTAAAAGTAAAACCTTTCTATATTTTCCTTTTGCCAGGATGGCATCTTGGACTATCTGAAAAAAAAAGATAATAATATCCTTCTATCCCTTGAACTCCAGAACCTTGCAGTACTTGTTCAATAATTCAAGAATTCAGAAACCTACTTACCTGGCATTTCAATTAGATTCGCTTAGTCACAGCTTCTAACTGAATTTTATTCAATTTTTCTGGCTAGGTACAGAGTTGGATTTTATATTTGCTTTTGTTTTAATTCCTGAAAAACTTCATTTAAATTTGACTTAAAAGCACAATTGGATTAAATTTCAAATAGAATTTTATTTGTCTATAACAATGAATCTAGAAAAACAAAAATCATATGGTTTTCTCTCTCAATTAGCTATTAGGAAAAACTAAATATAAAGTTGTCCTAGTGTTGTTAATAATATTGTCTCGCACATCATTTGAAGAATATGGCTTTATTAGCATGCAATCCAAAAAACATCATAGAAAATCTCCCTATTTCCCACATCTATTATTTACCCAGG
The DNA here is from genome assembly GCA_963574415.1 of Tarsius wallacei. NCBI lineage: Eukaryota > Metazoa > Chordata > Mammalia > Primates > Tarsiidae > Tarsius > Tarsius wallacei. The sequence goes on along the minus strand of CAUYQG010066958.1, from coordinate 18,758 downwards.
ATGTTCATAGGTGGAATTGATATTGTAACTGTATTTCTTAAGAGCATAAGAATTAAAGTTGCTATTAAATATTAAAGACATTATCTTCACATTAGTGATCAAAACATTTTCATCTGACAGTGCAATTTATTTACAGACAAATCTTAAGAGAGTTTGTATGTTGTAAACTTCTTGATAGAAAATCACACCCTGACTTTGGGGTCATCCATGAATGGTCACAGGCAATAAATAAATGATTGCCCAACTGTAAAATATCATGGCTTGAAACATGGATCCAAAAAATTTCAGATGATTAAAATTCTACCTACTATCTTCAAAGTATCATTATATTCTGTCTTTGGTTTGAACACCAAAGATTGTCTTGCTTTATACTTGTTGTTTATGATAGTGATGATGAAATCAGTGCCTGAAGCAAATGTCCTTGTGTTTCTCAAAAGATTTTAAAATGCACTGTGCAGATCAGGCAGTCTGATGCTTTCTGACAGCTCGGAGGAAGTCTATTTGTATGCAAGTAAATACAGAAAAGAATTAAACCTGGTACTGCTTAAAAAAAAAAAAAGAGTCAGTTGGTGTGATTTCTAAATAGGCTGCAATATTTAACCCTTTTACTCTGAGAAGTAAATGTTTGTCTATAAAAAATATTCCTTCTTTTCTGTTTGAGGAATTTGGAAATAAATTGGAAGTGTTTTAGGGCCACAGAATTATTGTACCATATGTTTTACATGCTCGGCTACAGTGATCTGGCAGGAACTGGAATAGTTAAATAAGTTTCAAAATTACTGAATTCCACTGAGAAATGGGCTCAGGTTAAAGTATAGTTTTTCAATGTAATGAAGAAAGAGAAATCATAATAAATATAATGAAACAAAAATATTTGCTTTTCAACCAAATATCAACACACAAAAACTTGAAAAAATATTTTTTAATGATTTTTAATTTTCAGGTAGAAAATATTTGCAATGAGTTAAAATTACAATTGACTTCCAATTTGCAGCATTTGTTTTGACCTTCTCTCTACATATTATAATAAAGGAGCAATAATAAAGACTGACCTATATAATTTATAATTCTAGACACTTGAATAAAATTTTGTGAAATTCTATTTATATAATGGACTATTAAGTCACCTAATAATCCTTAATAGATATCTGCAATGGTCTTAATTAGCATCATCAAAAAAGTAAACAAACAAAAACCCACCAAAAAAAAAAAAATTCAAGTAAAACACTTTCCAAAGCACTGAGAAAGCTGGTGAAAATTGCTAGTCAGAATACTGAGAGCACTAGATATTTCTGTGATGGGACCCATTTTGTGGTGGGTCCCATTAATTGTGACTCAGGAAGACCTGAAATTCACAAAATTTTATATTTTTTATGCCATTGAATTATAATGTTAGTGGAAATATCATGTGAGACGAAAAATGCACATATTTTAGTTATAAACTATATTACTTAAGTTACTTTTCACCATTAAAGAATACTTATTTATATATATATATTTTGAAATTTGTTCTAATGCCTACAATTTTTACATTTTTGAAAATGAATGAACTTTAAATCTAAATGCCAGAGTTTGGGGGTATTTAATTCTATCTTTGAGGATGTTGGTTTGGAAGAAATAATGGCAATTAATATTATGCTTAGCTAATTTTTCCAACATAGCCTGTCCTATTCCCCCACTCCCCAAAGATGCTGTCCCTCATCTTCTTGCTATCTGAGATCTGACTTTCTACAGTTTTCTGTTTCTATGACAACCATCATTTTAGCTTGGAGAGAGTACATATTTCAGCCATATATGTATATGCATTTTCAGATATATATATTTCAAGAACTCTACTTACCAAAAGAATTGATGATTACATTGCTCAATATGGTGGTCATTAATCAGTGTTATAATGAAATGCTGTGCTAAGATCATGATCACATAACACATAGATGTCATACATTGGCCTAGATTTTTTTTAAATAGATGTAAACTAGAGAAGCTGCAAAAGGAAACCTAGAAAGTAAGATTGGCTAAGTATTTATAAATTCTAATAAGAAAACTTATATATTTAAAAATGTGTCTCAATACAAGATTAAAAAATGTTTCTATGAAAAATTAAAGATGAAGGGAATACAAAAAGATAAACACAGCCTACATAAACATCGCTATTTTCAACACAATAGCTCTTAATTCTTAAGTGTTCACTAGCTTTGGAGTGAGAATATGAAAATGGTTGAATACAATATAATTACAATTGTTTCAGACTTCTTAATGGCAGGGGCTATGTACTATATTCCCCCCACATTGCTTAATGGAAATAATTAGAATAGCAAGCTTTATTTAGCATTTTATCCATTTGCCAGGCATTGTGCTCAATGCTTTAGACAAACTATTTCATTTAATTCTCCTGACTTTAGGTTATAAATAAGTTTATTTTTGATTGACATATTCATCATTTTTTATGAAAAAGGACTCAATTGATCAAATGCTTTCTATCATTCTAAACATGAGTCAGCTGAAGTAGGCTAATTGTATAAAAATTAATTAAGATAGTTGAATACAGTTAGAGCCTCCTTTAACTGGTACAGATGCATGGAAAAAAAGTTTTCATATCAGATATTAATGAAGATTTTAATTTATGCATACAATATTGCCAGTAGGAAGTAGATTACTCCTCAAACTCCCCTAAAGTTTCATCAACCTTTAAATTCATTAGTAAATCAAAATTCAATATTTCAGTATTAGAGTATAGAAATATTTAGAATCAATGTATTTAATATTCATTTCTTTCAAAAGCTGAAATGTGTAAAAAAGAGTTTTGGTTTTAAGGATGATTTATGCAGTGACTTTTCTTATGGTGAAATATTGCAGAACCTATGTATCATGCAATTGGTTAAGTAATTTCTGGAACACTCATAATAATTTACCACATAGCCAATAAAAACAGTTGAATAAATGTATTAACATAAGATTATATTCACATTAGCCAAGAAGTTTGCAAAATTATGTTAATTTCATTGATTTTTATAAAATTTAAATATGAGGTATAACAAGATGGAGAAGGAAAAAGAGAAACATTTTCTATACATAATAACAGTCTATGAATGGTAGAATAATGGGTGATTTTTGTTGTCTATATATTTTTTGCTATTTATTTTTATATATTTTAGTCTAACAAAGCTTTTTATTTTAATTTATGTAAATAGCTCTCTAGTATTTTCCACTAATATAATTACTGCTTTTATGACATACTTGTAGATACATCTTAGAATAAATCTCTAAAAGTCAAAATCATAGTTCAAAAGTTATTATTTTAATTGCCCTCTAGAAAACTTTAGCAATTTATATGCCCACTTCTAACATTTGTGTGCCTATTTCCCCAACACCTTGCCAAAACTGGCTATTTTCTTTCTCTCTCTACATGTCTCTGTCTCTCTATTTTTCTCTCTCTCTCCCCTCCCTCCCCCCCTTTCTCCCTCCTTCCCTCTCTCTCTTCTTCTCTCCCTCCCTCCGTCCCTTTCTCTGTCTCTGTCTCTCTCTCTTTCCTGTATGTGTATATATTAAACATACCCATACATTATACATATATACACACACAGAGAGACATACACACATGCAGACACATTGCCCAGTATGAAATGTGAAAACATACACATTGGTGTCTTTCATTATGTGGTTATAAATACATGTGAACATTATACACATACACATACATACATTGGCCAATATTATAGGTGAAAACATTCTGTTGGTGTCTTCACTGGAATTTCTCTGAATTCTAAGAAGCTACTTATTTATATATGTAATTATTTGCCGTGTGTATTTGTGTGTGTATGTAAATTGCCTATCCAGGTTCTTTTTTGTTATGATGGTGATTTTCTTTTTTTATTGTTTAATAATATTAAGGATTAGATGAATGCATGCACAATAAATATCTTTCTTATTTTGTTATTTGTGTTTTAACTCTGTTTATATTTGCCAGAAAAATACTTAGTCAAATATTTCATGGATGTGGCCTTTATACTTAGGCAAGCCTTCTTTGCTCCCAAGATCAACTGCATACAAATAATTCTTCTATAACTTTTATAAATTTCTATATATATTTCAACCTTTAGTCCATTTGAAAACTGTGTTGACATATTGTGTAAAGTTTAAAGATAATTTTCCAGTTTTCCTAAAATCATATGTTGAATAATACAGTATTTCTTATTGATTTGTAATCCTGTTCTTAAGCTAAATTATTATATGTAGTGTGATCAGTGTTTGTGGTTTTCTTTCTATTTTATTATTTAGAAAATTATTCCTAAACCAATACTAGTGCTATATTATGAATCTATAGTAAGTTTCCATTATCTCTCATGGGATTCTCGAATTTTCCTAACTCACTACTATGAACAAAACCACAATACACCTCCATTCTCTTAAAGACTCACATGTCATCTCATGTAATTATTATTAACATTTTCGAAGAATGCTGTTAAGTTATGAAACAAATAATTAATGTCATTAGAATTACATTAAATGTGTAGATTAATTTAGGTTATACATTAGATATCTTTTCATATTTAACTATTTTATGCAAAGTAGAATTGTGTGTTTTTCTTCTCGCAGTGCATATTCCTTGCTGGATCCCTAAGTTTTAAGGATTTTTGTGCTTCTTATAAATTTCTAATTATCTGTTAGATTTTCTAGCTGTATTTTCTAACAAATTTTTTGGTACAGTTTTTGTTAATGGAGTTTTTGTTAATGGTAAGTAAGAGTCTATTACAATTCTATTCATGGAGAACGAATGGACCACACTGAGTGTTCAAGACGACACTGAAGATGCATTACAGTATACAGGCAGTCTGAAAAGCATGTTCTTACCCCAAGGAACACTCTAGTTGGGAACTTCAGGCAAATGACATAAGATATACTTTACCATAAATTAAGAAGCTACCTTTCCATTAAGAATTTCTAAATAAGAATAATGTGTAAATTTAAATCCAATTTTTAATAGTATATATCAAGATAATCCTATTTTGACCTTTTAATGTGATGAACTGAAAAATACCTTTCCTAATATAAAACGATTGCTGCTTTTGACTCTATTTCATCATAAAGTAATTTATTTAATCTCTCATAAGTATCTGATTTAGTCTGGCAATGTATGTACATTAAGGGACTTTTTAAAATATTCAAGATTATTTAAAAATTTATTTTGAAACATATTTCAAAATATATTTCAAGTTCACACATAAGTAAAGATAATAAGATTGAAATTGGGCAAGGAAACACTACCAGCAATCCTTGTGGGTTTGAGTCTTCATTTTAATTTTGAATGCTTTTGAAGCATCATTTTATTTAATCCTGAGAAAACAATATGTGAGGTGAGTGGGAGGGGTAGTCACAGTAGGGTTTATTCTTATGTTACAGATGAGGAAACTGAAAAGCAAAAAGAATAAGTAATTTGCTTAAGTTCACACAGCTTCTAAGTGCTGGAGCTAAAATTTAAAGTCAGCTCAAACTCCAGAGTTTGCACTGTTGACCACTCTAGTATATTATAAATTCTATGAGAAAATAGAAATGATTATTTACCTCCAAGCCATACAACATATAAGTGTTTTCAAAATCCTTAATTAAAAAAAAACCGCATTAAATATAAGTGACTCTTTAGTTCTCATCTGCATTAATATTAGGTTAGAATAAAATGAAAGTAGCACTGAAAATAATAGAGATTGAGATTCTGATCAAATTTAATTCTTCTATGCAGATTGCCATTAACATTAGTTTTGTTAAATGCTTTGTCGGCATAGCCACATACATTTATTTCCTCATGTCCCTGCCTTTAGTACCTCCCATAACTGAAGGAATATAAATTCTTTACGTATGTCAAGAGTCTATTACAATTCTATTCATAGAGAACGAATGGACCACGCTGAGTGTTCAAGACTACACTGAAGATGCATTACAGCATACACGCAGTCTGAGAAGCATGTTTTTGCCCCAAGGAACACTCTAGTTGGGAACTTCAGGCAAACGACATGAAACCATACTGAGAAATATAATTTCAACTAGTACATTATAGATTAGAGAAGAATGAACTGTTAGGACCGGAAAACTTCAGATAGGAGAGAGTACAGCATTAAATGGAGGCAGGTTTGGGAGGTGCTGGGGTTTACATTAATTCTTTAATCAAAAATGTTTATGGACAACTAAGAGCTGGCTCTCAGTTTTAGGTAGTCCATACAAACAAGCAAACAAAAACTGCTAGCAACTGTAGGTTTTCAAGGATTTCTGTCCTATAAAGCAAAACGCATTGCATTCTCTCTGTTTTCCACTTAGTAAGGAGCAGTAAAAGGGTAAAGGCATTGCTTGAAGTGAAAGAAGAAAAAGCAAGAAGCATTAGTGTTCAGAATATAGAGAGAGATTGAAATAATAGTCAACAGGACCTCTTTTACCTTCCTTACAAATGTGTTAAATGATGAAATAATCACTTCATTTATTTAAAAAAATTTCTTCAAATGGTAAAATAGGATAAAAGAATGACATTGCTCTGTTTAGCATCTCACATTCTGTAACTGCAGATTAACTTTAGATTCATTTTCATTTCTTTGTAGTGAATTTTTGTTTTGATAGTCTCCATCTGGCATTAATCTGCATTCTTTCTGTAATCTCATTACCAGACATGAATCAAAGAATACAACTGGCTCCTCTATCTTAAAAGGTTGTTGAGAAATTACCTTTTTAAAATCCAGGGTTTTTAAGCTTTAAATTACCTATTTAAGATAAAAGAGAAAGAGAATTCATTCAGTATTATGACCAACCAAGGCATGTCAACATAGTCACATTCATTCATTTGCTCTTACTGGTAATATATAACTACATCCATTATTTAATTTCATTTCTTTTACTAGTAATACTTGGCATTTGTCCTAGCTGCTCTTTAAAATAGTCAGTTAATGGTCATGGTTATGTTAGTTAAGACTTTTTATTGCAAATGACAAAGACCCTACACAATTTGACTTAAACAAAAAGAGATATCCTAGCTTATGTAACCAAGAGAGTCAGGGGTAGGTTAAATGAGGCAAAAATGGATTTGGGGCCCAAGTGACAACTTCAGTACTCTCCGTCTCCACTATAACTTGACTCTCTTTTTACCACAGGTGAGACTCATTTTCTCCTACTGCATATAGAATTATGGGTTTCCCAGATATCTGCCGAAGATGTCTGCCTGTATATAGACATGCACACTCTCTTAGCATTATGATCTTGAAGGCAAGAAGGTGTCTCTCCCATCCTGGCTCCAACAGTTTAGATCTCAAGGACTATCTCAGAGTGTTAAGTATGTGTCCATCTGTGTTCAGATCCAGTTTCTGTCAAATTGTATTTTCCAACTTCCATGCTTACTGCCTTCCAGATGGTTCAGCAAATAAAAGGCACCGGTGGGACAGTGGAGGGGAAGACTGAGGGATACACCAGAATATTCCCACCAAACTATGCATATCTTAGGTGGTATTTCCAGGGGCTGCCATGTCTTCTCATGGCCCAGACCTTGCTAATTTTCTTACTTTTGTGGTTCCAGCCCTCATGTGGTCACCTCTTCAGGGATTTGGGTCCCAGCAGGCAGCACCAACTCTTGAGCTTTGGTAACTTAAATCATCTACTCCTCTGTGTCTCTATCCTGAGGGATATCAGTAATAGTAGACATCTTCTTACTGTTGCTGAGTTTCTTTGTTTTTCCTGTTTGTTTGGCATTTCAGCTCTTTCAAAACCAATGTAATTACTTCCTGGTATGAAATTCCTTTCATTAAACCACCTGGCATAGACTCTATTTTCTAAACTGGACCCTGACTGACAACCTCATCATGGGTTACATACCCTTCCCTGAACCAATCTCTGTGGCCAATGGATAAAGATTTTTGGTTGGCTATGTCCTCTTCATTTCTTCATTCCTATGGTAATAAGAAAGGAGATATACAGTATATTACTAGAAAAAAAAGGAAGAACATGTTGGGCCACTAATAACACTGAATACCATATTAGTAATTTATTTTGATCTCATAGTTAATAAACATGAAAAAGATCTAAATTAATTTTTTTCAAAACAGAATGTGCAATAAAATTACTCATAAGTGAAGAGTGAAAATGATTCATAGCCATTGCTTTTTAAATTTGTAACTATTATATCACATTCTGTTCTATTTTTTTCTTTTCCTGGTTTGTAAACAGAACTAATATATTGAAGATCTGTTGTGAGTCACATGCTGTAAAATACAATAAACAAGTTGCCTTTTTAATCTTTACTTCAAAGTATAAAATCAGAGCTTATATGTTCATTTGACAGATGAAGAAACTGAAATTAAGTAATTTGCTTAAAATCACAGAGGTAAGAGATTTCAGAAATATGTTCACATCTGTATTTTGGTACTCCTGAGCTTAAGAACTCTCTATTACATTATCTTACCACTAATATTTGAACTGCATTGAATCTGCATTTCTCTCATCATATTTTTAGAAATCTACACTCAGGACTCATTAAGAATTTACCTTATGGTAAAATTACTTTATTATAAAGTCATCTATTATGAAGTCTATTTACAAATAGACTTCTTTTTTTAAATTGGAAAATATAATTTATTTAGAAAGTAGATTAGAGAGAGAGAAAAAAAGGATTCACCTCCCCAAGGTGGGGGGCGGCATAGATCAAAGCTTCTACAGATAGACTTCTGTAATAAAATCTCATGAGCTATCTAGAATGGTTCCCTTTTTTTAAAATCTACACTCTGTACTTGACATTGGTATAGTGTGCTCTGTAGTGTTACAAACAGACCAATTTGGGGTCAGACTATTACATGATTATATTTATCCTTTCTGTCTGCCACAGTATGCAATGTTTCTTAAGTGTACTGAATGTATTTAAACATGTAGTAAATACTTATTAGCTGTTAGACACTTTCTACAAGGGAATATTCAGGATACTCAACATCTTATTGTGGCACAGAAGATAAGGATTTTTTATATTTTATCAGAAAGTCTGTGATTTATTTCTCACTTTTTATGAGAATGAATGTTGTCAGAGTAGTCTTAGCAGCAGTCAAGACCTCATTTGGGCATTTCTATCCTCTAGGACAAAAACTGTGTGGTTTTCCTGGGGGAAAATGCCTATTATAATAAGATAGGCTGTTTAATTAACTAAAAGATGAGCTAACAAATACTATAAAGACCTCCCTCTTTTCTTCCTCTCAGTGGTTATTACTTTTTCTTTTTTTAGGTTTGATTTTCATTTTCTCCAGCTGAACATGAAAGTACACTGACTAACGTAGGCTGCAGTTTAGCTGTGTTCCTAGGACCATCTGTAAGAATTTCCTGGGAATTTGATCAATTCTAGAAGCAATTGTCTGTTTTCTTTGTGAGATTTAGGAGCTCTGCAATCAATTTTACATTTAAAAGTTGATTTTTGTTTTTTAAAAATTGTGAACCCAATGTCCAAAAGCCATTCTGAACTTTAAAACTGATTTCCCTAAATGCTTTTCTTTTATGTAAACACACATTATTAGAAGCATAAATATCATCATATCCCAGAATTTGTTTAATATTTTCTTTCTTTGTTTTTGGCTTGACTTTTCCTCTCTTCTTCCCCTCTGTCCTTCATTCACATCACTTACTTCTGTAGGTAACTCTTGTTGCTAACTTGGTTTATATTCCTTCATATTTTTTTCAATATTATATAATCATTGATAAACACATACATTTTCTCATGAAGTTTTTGGTCAAAAAATAGTCATACTATATACATTTTCTTCATCTTGATTTTATCATTGAACAGCACCTTAAGGAAGTTCTCCCAAGCTATTTGTCATAGCTCTATTTGATTCTTTTAATAACTACATACTATTTCAAGGATTGGCTATATAAGTGTTTAGTAAATCTTCCCCTATGGATGTTCATTTGTTTCAGAATAGTTTATATGCTGCTAGACAAGACTCTAATACATGTTCTTTTAAAAATGTCCTAATACACCAGTGCTTTACTTTTTATGCAATAGATTCCTGACAGTGGGAGTGCTGATTTACTAGATATTAGCATATTGCTTTTTCAAAAGGCAGCAAAACACACACTGCTACTAGTTTTGCGTAAGTTATACTTTTTTCTGTAAGTCCCAAGCAATAGGTGTATGTTTAGTAATTCAACAAAATAAAGCTGTTGCCTTCCTGACATGTACATTAGTAGTCAAGATGGATAATAAACAAGTAAATAGCATTACAATGTCACAAATATGCTTGAAGAAAAATAAAGTAGAGGTAGGGAAAAGAATTTTAAATGATGTTATCAGAAAAGACCTCTCCAAAGAGACAATGTTTTGGTACAGGCTTGATAAACTGAGTGAGTGGGCCATGTTACATCTGGGTGAGGAGGAGGCTTCCAGAGAGAAAGAACAGCAAATTAGATGTTGGAAAAGAGCTTGATGCTAGTGTGGAGACCAGATGGGAAGTTGCTGTGGGATAGTGGGAGTGAGAGACATGGGGCTTGGCCTAAGGCAGCAGCAGTGGAGCTGATGAGAAGTGGTCAGATTCAAGATACATCTAGAAGGCAGAGCTGGCTGAAGATGCCAACTGTTTGACTGTGGGGTGGGAGAGAAAGAGATGAACATGATTCATCCCTAGGCTTTTTTAAAATAAACTTTTTATTTTAGAATAATTTTAGAGTTTCGAAAAAAATGCAAAAATAGTACAGAGTTCCCATGAAGTCTTTGCTCAGCTCCCTCCAATGTTAACCTCTTACATAACCATGGCACATTTGTCAAAACAAAGGAATTAGCGTTGGTATAGCACTATTAATCAAAATATAGACTCTTCACATTTCACATCTTATTCACAAATAGGACATTACTGATCTAGAATTCAATCATGGATATCACATTGAATTTAGTCATCATATCTCCTCGATCTCTGATAGTTCCTCAGTCTTCCTTATTTTTCATAACCATGATTTTTTTTAGAATAGGATTAGTTAGATGTTTGTAGGCTGTTCCTCAATCTTAGTTTTTTTTCTGATGTTTTCTTATTAGACTGGGGGACTGAACTTTTGGGAAGATTATCACAGAAGTAAAGTGTTCTTATTAAATCATTTCAGGGAGTATATAATATCAACATGATGAATCATTGGCAATATTAATGTTAGTCAATTGGTTGAGATTGTATCTACCAGGTTTCTATAATATTACTGTTTTTATTTTTCCATACTAACTTTTTTGGAAATAACTCACTAAATCCAGCTTACACTCAAGGCAGAGGGGAGGTGGGGACCAACCTCTACTTCTTGAAAGGAGAATAACTATATATGTTGTTTGGAAACCTTTTACAAAGAAGATTGTTCTTCTCCCTCATTTATTTGTTATTCAGTAATTTAGTTTATCAGTATTGACTCATAAATATTCATTTTATTCTTGGGGTTATAATCTAATAGTGTCATTAATTTTGTTGCTTAAATTATTCCAGCTTTGACCATTGAGAGCTCTTTCATGTTGGCTTTGTCCTTTTGACATGCCTGTGACTATCTTACTTTTTTTTTTTCTCCTTTCTTATTTTCTGGCACTATACAAATGTTTCAGGTTCATCTTATATTTTCTCTGCCCCAGCCCTAGACTCAGCCATTTCTCAAAGGAGCTAGGTATATAATTGGGTGGTTAGGTAGGTGCTACCTAAAGACACGGAACTGGTTTGATTTCTTAGGATAGAGTCAGAGAAGAAGTATCAGAACTAAATCTACCAAGGGATGTAGAGTTCAGGAAGAATGGAAGAAATCAGGCAAAGAGGTTGAGAAAGGGCAATACATGGGGTAGGAGATAAACTAGGAGTATGTAGTATTCTAGAAGCCTAGTGAAGAAACGTTTCAAGAAAAGGAAAGTGATTATCTGAGTCAAAGCTGTTGAGAGATTGAGAAAGATAATGGCTGAGAATTTGCCACTGGATTCGGCAATATTCAAAAGTTTTCAGCTGACTTTAACCAGTGTTATTTCAGTAGAGTTGTGGAAATAAATCTTCATTTGGGGATGTTCAATATAGAGTTGCAGCTGAGGAATGGAGACTGCACTCTTGAAAAGTTTTGTTATAAAATGAAGCAGAGAACTAGGGTGACAGCAAGATGGGGAGCTGATGTAAAAGAAAACGAGAATTTTAAGATGGAGACATTGTAACATTTGCATACAAATGGGGAAATCCAGTAAAAAGGAAAATAATTAACAGAGAGAGGGTATAACTGAAATAGTGAAAACCTAAGTTGGTGAGAGGAAATGGAATCTAAGGCTGAAGAAGAAGAATTGACTTTAAGTAGAAGAAAGAAGCTTCTTTGGCATAACAGGATTGAAAGCAGACTATATGAGAACAAATGTAAAGTGAGTAGAGGATATGGTGGTAGGAAAGGGAGGAAATTTAATTGTGTCTCTTTCCATTTTCTTAGAAACAATATTATAAACTGAGAATGAGAGATGGGAAGGAATATGAGAGAGGTGAAAAAAGGTAAAGCTACCTCTTAGAATGGGATCATAGAGATGAGCCATAAATTAACAAGGGAAATGCGATAAGATTTCCAGGCACTACTGGGGACCCATTTAAGTTTGTGATCATATATCAAAAGTTATGTCAATAACACAATATCCTACGGTTCCTAATATTCTCTAGTCACGGTCCTCTGTTCAGCTACTAGAGCCAGGTTCATAGCATGAAGAGAGCTGAATTAAACATGGTGTGTGTGTGTGTGTGTGTGTGTGTGTGTGTGTGTGTGTGTTGTTTGTTTGTTTTTTGAGTTTGAGTCTTACTCTGTGGCCCAGGCTGGAATACAGTGGCATGCTCATGGCCACTACAGCCTCAACCTACTGGGCTCAGGTGAACCTTTCACCTCAGTCTTCCAAGTAGCTGGAACTACAAGCCCCTACCATCACACCTGGCCTGGCTAATGTTTTTTAAATTGTGGAGATGAAGTCTTGCCAAATTGTCCAGGCTGTTCTCGAACCCCTGGGGTCAGGCAGTCTTCTCTCCTACGCCCCCCTAAGTGCTGGGATTACAGGCATGAGACATTGCACCCAACTCAGGAGGATTTTTCACGCTAGGTTGAGGAAGAGGGAGAAAAAGGCCTTAGAGGTGAGTGTATATGCAAGAGAGAGACTACCGTGATGGCAAATGGACTCTAAATTGGGTACATGGGGAAATGTGAACGTTAGTGGAATGAGTGAAAAATGTGTAGACATCAAGAAAAATTTTTATTGGTGAAGTATAGATTTAAACAATGTGGAACTCTTTGTTGTAAAGGTTCTCTAAGCCTTTTATACACCCTAATGATCCTATTTGCCCATTCTAGTAGTAGAACTTGAAACACACTTTCCAGTCCCTTCTGTTGTAATCTTTCTAACTTGCACCTCTCCTAGGACCAGTCTTACTAATTTATAGTCTTCTGGAGAATCATCTACTTCCTTAGGTTTTAAAATTTATATATAAATTGTCATTTAGATTCTCTTATCATTCTTGAAAATGCCCAGTAATTGTAATGTCTCGTCATCCAATTGTTTATTCACTTTTGAACATAGGAGATTGAATGGAAGAATCCCGTGGAATCATCTGATCAATAAATGGTCCAAATAAGATCAATTTTGTTATTATAACTCTTGTCCACTTTATTAAACTAGAATGACCAGCCGGGCTCGGTGGCTCAGCCTGTAATCCCAGAGCTTTGGGAGGCTGAGGTAAGTGGATTGCCTGGGCCCGCGGGTTTAGACCCGCCCGGGCAACTTGGCGAGACCTCATCTCTACAATAAATAAAAAATTAGCTGGGCGTGGTAGCATGTGCCTGTAGTTCCAGCTACTTGGAAGGCTGAGGCGGAAGGATCACTGGAGCCCAGCAGGTCGAGGCTGCAGTGGCCGGGTGACAGAGTGAGACTCCAACTCAAAAACAAAACAAAACAAAACAAAACAATAGAATGACTAAGTGCCATCTTAATTTTAGAAATCTTTTTTGCCATGTGATACTGTTCTTTATATTTCAACACATATTTTTTTAAAAATGGAAATTCATTCTTATTGTTTGGGGTAAATGAATGGATTAAAGGCTATATATATTTTTGATGGTTAATCTTAAGCATGTGTATGAAGGTACAAAATTGAAGTAGTATTGTTATTTAAAAAATAATTCTAAATAGAATTAATGTGACTGTCAGTGGGGTTTCTCCTCTTAAAAAGATAGGGTCAAACTCTACATAGCACATTGCTCTCTCCTGCTAGATTTTTTTTTGCCCTGGACCTTTTGCTCCTGTCAGGAAGCTTTTCTTCAGGGTAAATGATACTATTGCAGGTTGCAGGAGTATTAATTATGCAATGCTGTATTTTGAGATGAAATTGCAAATACAATTAAACCGTTAGACTAAACTTAAAAGTTTTATTATCACTTTAAAAACATCAGACAACTTTTCCACTTGTGTTCATAGACAGATATTCCCTTTTAATGTATTGAAACTGTGATGTGAGCCAGGATTACAGACATGCAGAAGTCATAAGCTTAGAGGTCTCAAATTCTGTGATTATCAGGATGAGCAAGTTTATTCTCAGAACCCCAGCATTTGCAAGAAAGAGTTTTTTTTAAAAGGGCAGAACAAGATGACAGTGTTTTAAACAGGTTATATTTCCTTGTAGCTAAGTATTGAGTCATTTATTAAAAATAATATAGGCTGATTTTAAAGCAGAGTCAATGCTATCACTGGGATGTGACCTTTGGTAATCTCAGAGCAGGCTATTGATTGAAACATGCCAGCGAGTGCTAAGTGCCTCACTGACCTACTAAAGCTGTCCTTCTAGAGAAAATTTTGACAAACATGGAAGAGTGTCATGACCCTTGCCACTCAAGATGGTGGCTGTGATTTGTAGGATGATTTGCAGTAATGTCTATGGGCAGCCAGGGTGACAAGGAGTCTTGAACAAAGAAAAGTTGTCTTCACCTTTCCCTCCAGCACTGTAATATTAAAGGAATTGCACAAGTTAAAAAAAAACTGGTTCTTGAGGACTTTCTCAATTAAACCCTGAATATTAGAAAAGAGCAGATGCGAATCATGTTAGAGGCACATTTCTAAGTAATGACATAGGTTATGTCAATTTTCTTTTTCATAGAACCAATAATCAGACATTTGGCACTGGGATTCTTTACATAAACATAACATAGTCATGTAAGGACAAATAATGTTACATTTACATGAGTATACATGTTCCCAATCTTCTACAAGAAACAAAAAAGTTTCACCCTCCTCAAACATTTTTCATAGTGCCTGAGATGATTATATTTATCCATAAATGAGTCTTAGATGTCATAAACCCAACCACATGACACTCATAGGTGGTATAAAAGGCTGTGCTGGGGCTATCCAACTCAGTTTTGATCACCTCATAAAGACAGGATTCCAGGCAAAAAGACTGCTTCCACTGAACTTGTGCAGACCACTACTGATGTGCCCAGAGGATTTGCAAGGGAAGAACATCAGTCCCTACATATTCCTGAGGTGCATCATTCAGGAATCATTCCTTACAAATTTGCCTCAGAGTGAGTACTATAGGTTTTAGCATTATAGCTCTTTAAATTCTGTCTCCTGTGTGTGCTCACACACTTTTCCAACACAGTCTCACACAGTCAGTGTTCCCAAGTCACATCCATTCAGCTAAGGTGCTGAATTGGAATGATTTCCAGTATAAACTGCTATGCACAGAACAGGCATTGAACTCATCGTGCCCAATACTTGGATCTTTGCATTGTATATGACTTCACTTAAATTCCTTCGTCTTCCTTAAATTTTTTTTTTTTTTTTTTTTGAGACAGGGTCTCACTGTGTTACCAAGGGTAATCTTGAACTCCTGAGCTCAAGCAATCCTCCTGTCTCAGCCTCCTGAGCAGCTACAGGTGCATTCCACCACGCCCATCAACTCCTTCTTCCTTTTTGGTAGACTCCCCTAGTGGCTCCACTGGCCTCAGTTAGGGTCAATTTTATTCACATTTATTTTTATATCCTTGACCTTCAAAAAGGTTAGAGTTTGAGTGTTTTTTTCTATTGCCAAAGGTAATTTTGCCTCAGTCTAAATTACAGGTATTTAAATTTAGATCACTAGATTTCTCAATACTTTTGCTTTTGTCCATAGACTATCTAATGCCTAAAAAAAGTCTTTTATTGATTTTGTTGTAATATACAATTATGATTTTTATTTCAATTTTAATAACTAGTAGTTAGAAATAGCTATTCTCTTTCTTCAGATTTAGCTACAGGTCAAAAAATATTCAGTGTCCTTATTTGTAAAATAGGGAACTTGAACCAAATAGCAGTTTTCTCATTTTTTTCTAGCAACCAAAACTTTTAATCTTATTTTAAGGATAAAGTTTTAAATGATGTCTTCATAAGTAAAGATGACATTTAAATAAAAAGGAATTAATTTTAATTCACAAGAAAATTTGAGTTCAAACTATGAATGATATTTATAAACATAATTCAGCATCTAATTTTTTTGGTTTAGTTGCAAATAATTTTTAATATCTATATTCAATGAACAGTTAACAGATCTCAAACAGTTAGAGATCTCTTAGTATACTTGCTTGCTTGTTGGTTTTTAATTCCTTGGATTGTAACCTGAGGATATTCCTCCTTAACAGAGAAAATAGGAAAAGCTATATTCTTGTAAACGTTCTTCAAAATGCATGCAGTGGGTATTCCAGTTCCTTTCTCTGTGATCTCTAGCGTGTGCCATCATTTGAATGTGTAATGTTCTTAACAAATGTTAAGATATTTACAATTACACTTAAAATTGTACAAGATGGTGACTATAGTATTCTTGAAAAATGTAAACACAGTTGATTTCTCCACAAAAAAATGAAAACTATATAGAGTAATATATTTGTTGTTAATGAGCTAGAGTTGATTGTTTCACAATATATGTACTTCAAAACATCATGTTGTAAATGATAAAAAACATACAATGTCATCTGTCAATTAAAAAAAATTTTTAAATAATAAGATTGAATTTTGAATCAATTTTTCTGAGATTCACTATTTGCTATTCGTTTAAGATTTTCTGCTGAATCTGGGGTTCCTCAGAACCAAACTGAACTCAATTACCTCTACTAGCTTTGTAATGCTAGTCACAACTTGATATTTCTGTGCTATTGTCGTGCCACAGATATCCTAGTTTGTTCCAAATCTTTACCCTAGCATACTTATCCATAAAGTCTAAAGGCAAAAGAGCTCCTGGAGACATAATCTTCCTGAGACAATTTTTTTCTTAAAGATTTTGACATTTTGTTTGTTTAAATGTCAGCTTAAGATGCTTCTTTATTCAAGTAACACATGTGCAACATTTCTACACTAGCTATTGTCTTTGGTCATGATCAGCGATAGTTCTGTGGGCCTATCATGGAAACACAATAAATGAACAAATTTATCTCATTTTAAAAAATATTACATTTTTATATGGACAGAGTAGTTAGCATATGAGTGGAAAATTCATTTAAAATAAAAAAAGGGATTATATACATTTTAGTCTGGGTAAATAAAAAAGTACATGTTTTTATTACCAAGGTTTCATCATCTCTTTAAATTGTTGTGTTAATCATGTTTATTTGTGGCATTGTAAAAAAAAAAAGATTTTTGTTAAAGCATGTCTATTTTAAAGAATGTTTTCTTTATTTTCTTAAAACCTCAGTTATCAAAAAACCCGAATATATAAATGTTTGAATTAACTTTAGAATTAAATAATTTTCTTTAAGCAAATCAAACAAATCAAGAAACATAGCAAACATTGTGATTTTTATAAACTATCAAAAGCTACAACATTTTTGTTGACTTTCCTGGATTTTTGTGGGTCTTTTAAAGGTATGAATCGCCACTAGAAAATTAAGGCTAGTGTAATGCTGATTAATAAAATAGATGTATCAGTAACTTCTTGTCCAAAATAATATCTTGCTTGAAAAACAAGTAAATAGGTGAATTAAGGTGTGTATGAATCATTAGAAATTTACTACTTTGTTCTAGAAAGAATATTATTTCTTCATTAAGTTATATATAGTATGATTATTGAGTTCTATAGTCAATGCCTTACTTATTTTCTCCTGTGTATTATTGTTGTTCACACCTTTAGTACATTTTATACCTTTGAAGTATAACCTCAGTAACATGTGGAAACTTTTTTTTAAGGAAAGAATAAGGAAATATCAACAGACTGAAAAAATGTTTTCAGAGGCATAGAGTCTTCAGGAAGATACTGGAGTTCCTGAGATTTCAAGGTTAGCAGTTTATATATTATTGTTTTCATGCCTTTACAGATTTGAGGTATACTCTGTGCAACTGTTCCAAGTTGTTACTGCTAATGTGTAATTGGATAATAAGGAAAAATGTTCTTACTTAAAATGCATATTTTTAATAAAAACCTCAAGATTTTAAAGACCCACTTATACCAGAAACGTACTATTTAGTTTCATTAGGAATGGTTAAAAGAAAATATTTTTATTTTTATTTATTTATTTATTTTAAGTTGGAGTCTCACTCTGTCACCCAGACTGGAGTGCGGTGGCCGCTCCCGGCCTCGACCTGCTGGACTCCGGCGATCTTTCCGCCTCAGCCTTCCAAGTAGCTGGAACTACAGGCACGCGCTACCACACCCGGCTAATTTTTTCATTTATTGTAGAGATGAGGTCTCGCCAAGTTGCCCAGGCGGGTCTTGAACCCGTGGGCTCAGGCAATCCACTCACCTCAGCCTCCCAAGGCGCGGGATTAC
>CAUYQG010066957.1:0-29335 GCA_963574415.1 Tarsius wallacei | reverse complement strand
CACACACACACACACAAGTAAACAGGAAGCAAAGCAGCCTCCTATAAACCCTATGACAGGGATCAATTTTTACATTTCAATAATTAATTTAAACATGAGTGGACTGACTGTGCCACTGAAGGGGCATAGAATGGCAAACTGGATAAAGAAGCATGATCCAACAGTCTGCTGCCTCCAGGAAACTCTTCTCACTGCAAAGGACATCCACAGGTTCAAAGTTAAGGACTGAAAAGTTAAAATCAAAAGTTAAAAAGAATTCAGAAGGACACTACATAACTAAAAAGGCTTAATCTACCATAAAAAAAATATACACCAAACAAAGGAGCACTGGGTTTTATAAAATAACTACTAAGTAAAATAAGAGAGGACACTGACACTCACACAATCATAGTTGGAGACCTCAATACCCTGCTAACAGCCCTAGAAGAATCATTGAAGCAAAAAACCAATAAGAAGATCCAAAATCCTAACTCAACACTCGACAAATATATTTAATAGACATCCACAGAACACTCTATCCAACAACTAGAGTATACATTCTATTTGTCAGCACATGGAACATACCTCAATATTGATTACATTCTCAGACATAACTCAAGTGTGAACAAATTTCAAAAGATCAAAATTATACCATGCATATTCTCAGATCACAATGAAATAAAAATAAATATTACCATCAAGAAGATCTCCCCAAAACACACAGACATGTACACTAAACAACATACTTCTGAATGACTTCTGGGTCAACACAGAAATCAAGAAAAAAGAAATAAAAAGATTCCTGGAAACAAGCAAAAACAAAAACACATCTTTCAGAATCTCTGGGATGCCTTGAAATCAGTGTTAAGAAGAAAATTCATAGTATTACATGCACTCATCAAGAAAAGAGAAAGATCACAAGTAAACAGCCTAACACCACACCTAAGGGAGTTGGAAAAGCAAGATAATTTCATTTCTAATTTCAGTAGAAAAATCCAGTTCACAAAGATAAAGTCACAACTGCAGAATATAGAAGACAAAAATATCATAGAAATGATCAACAAAACAAAAATCTGGTTCTTTGAAAGGATAAATAAGATTGGCAGATCCCTGACCAGACTGACTTATGAAAGAGAGAGACAGCCCAACTAAACAAAATTAGAAATAAAAAAAAGCAAAGTCACAACTGATCCTAAAGAAATTCAAAAGATTATGAAAGATTACCATAAACAACTGTATACAAATAAACTAGAAAATATCAAGGAAATGGACATTCTGACATCACACAACTTTTCAAGGTTGAAATAAGAAGTAACTGAAAACCTAAACGGACCAATAACAATCCAGGAAATTGACTCAGTCATAAGAAACCTCTTCACCAAAAAAGGACCTGGACCAGATGACTTCCCAGCTGAATTCTACAAGACATACAAGGAGCTGATACCAATCTTACTGAACTTATTCCAGGCCTTTGAGAATGATGGAATTCTCCTCAAGTCATTTTATAAAACTAACATCATACTGATTCCCAAATCTAGCAATGACCCAACAAGGAAAGAGAAATACAAGCCAATCTCCTTGATGAACACAGACCCAAAAATTCTCAATAAGATTCTAGCAAATTGGATCCAAGAACACATCTCAAGGATCATCCACCAGGACCAGGTACTCTTCATTCCTAGGATGCAGGACTGGTTCAACATTTGCAAGACCATAAACATAATTCAGCACATTGACAGATATAAAACCAAGAACTGCATGGTTATCTCATTAGACACATAAAAAGCATTCAGCAAAACCCAGTATTCTTTCTTGATAAAAACCCTTGAGCATGTAGGCATGGAAGGAAAATTCCTCAGAACAATAAGAGCCATCATAAATCCACAGCCAATATTTTGCTCAATGGACAGATATTGGAAGCATAACCCCAAGAACTAAAACAAGTCAAGGATGCCCTCTCTCATTCTTCTTATTCAACATAATGCTGGAAGTCCTGGCCAGAATAATCATGCAAAAGAAGGAAACCAGGGATATCCATAGATGAAAAGAGGAAACTAAGCTATCCCTTTTTGTGGACAATATGATTCTATACCTAAAAGATCCTACAGAGTCTGTCAAGAGCTTCCTTACACTGATAAACAACTTCAGTAGAGAACCAAATAAAGGTCATTGGCTTGCTGAACTATGGCCGGGCCAAGAACCAAATAAAAAGTACAATCTCATTCACAATAGCCACATACACACACAAAAAGAAATACCTTGCATCCACCAAAGCAGAGAAGTGAAAGACCTTTATAACAATAACTACAAAATGGTGCTCAAAGAAATCAAGGATGATGCAAACATATGGAAAAGCATTCCATGCTCATGGATTGGAAGAATCAATATTGTCAAGGTGTCCATCCTACCCAAAGCAATCTACAGATTCATTGCAATACCCATCCAATTGCCAACATCATTTTTCACAGACCTGGAAATGACAATACAGAAATTCATAAGGAAACAAAAAAGAGCACGAAGAGCCAAAATGATCCTCAGCAAAAGAAACAAAGTGGGAAGTATCAGACTTCCAGACTTTAAACTTTTATTACAAGGCTACAGGAACCAAGATGACATGGTATCGGTACAGGAATAGACACATAGACAATGAAACAGGGCAGAAATTCTGGAAGTTAAAACATAGTCTCTCAACCAACTCATCTTCAACAAAGCCACCAATAACAATCACTGGGGACAGGACACCACCATATTAAGCAAACGGTGCTGGGAAAACAGACTTATCATATGCAGAAGAATAAAAATGAACCTCTACTTATCACCATATACAAAAATCAACTCAAGATGAACAAAGGCCTAAACATAAAACCTCAAACTATAAGAATTATAGAAGAAAACATAAGAAACAACCTTATGCACATTGGAGTAAGCAATGAATTCTTAGCCAAGTCCCCCAAAGCAACAAAGTTCCCAAAAGAGAATGCCATAAAAGCTAAGATAGGCAAATGGGACGTCATCAAACTGAAAAGCTTTTGCACAGCAAAATAAACCATCAAGAGAGTAAAGAGACAACCCACTGAATGAGAAAATTATTTGCAAAGTATGTATCTGGTAAAGGCCTAACATCCAGGATCTACAAGGAACTCCAAGTGAAGGGAAAAAAATAAAACATTACAAAGTAGACAAAGGACATGAACAAAATACTTCTCACAAATGACATACAAGCAGCCAATAGACACGTGAGAAAATGCTCAGCCTCACTAATCATCAGAGAAATGCATATTAAAACTACAATGACATATCACCTAACTCTGGTAAGGGTAGTTATCACTGATAAGTCAAAAAACAGCAAATGTTGGTGTGGGTGTGGAGTACAGGGTACGCTTCTACACTGTTAGTGGAAATGCAAACTAGTTCAATCTATATGGAAAACAGTGTGGTGATTCCTGAAAAAAAAACAAAATTTTATTTTCATACTATCCAGCATTCCATCTCCTGGGGATATACCCAGAGAAACTTAAATCACTTTACCAAAAAGACACCTGGACACACAGGGTTTATTGCTGCACTATTCACAATAGCAAAAATATGGGACCAACTGTGCTGTTCAACAAAAGTGGATGAGATAAAGAAAATGTGGTACCTATACACAATGGAGTATTGCACAGCCATACAGTAGAACAAAATCATGGACTCTGCAGCAACATGAATGGATTTGGAGACCATCATACTAAGTGAACTATCACAGAAACAAAGAACTGAATACTGCATGTTCTCACTAATAAGTGAACCCTGAACACTAGTCACATTAGCACAAAGGTGGAATCAGCAGTTGCTGGGCACTGTTAGGGTAGAGAGGGAATGAAGACCTTGTGACAGCACAATGGGTACTTAGTCCACAATCAAGGAGAGTGAGGTCTAGTAAAAAGAAATCCAAGAAGACACAAACAAATGGAAAAAATATTCCATGGTCATGGATAGGAAGAATCAACATTGTTAAGATGTCCATCCTATTAAAGGCAATCTACAGATTCAACACAATACCCATTAAATTACCAACATCATTATTCTCAGACCTAGAAACGACAATACAGAAATTCATATGGCACCATAAAAAACTATGAATAGCCAAAACTATCCTCAGCAAAAGAAGCAAAGCAGGAGGTTTCAACTTCCAGACTTTAAACTTTACTCTAAGGCTACAATAATCAAAACATCTTGGTATCGGTATAAGAAGAGGCATATGGACCAATGGAACAGGATAGAGATTCCAGAAGCAAAATCTCAATTTCTCAACCAACTCATCTTCGACAAAGCCTCCACCAACAACCACTGGGGAGAGAAGAATGTATTTAGTAATTGGTGCTGGGAAAACTGGCTGACCACATGCAGAAGATTGAAACAAGACCCTTACCTATCACAACACACAAAAATCAACTCTAAATGGATTTAAGACCTAAATGTAAAACCTCAAACTATAAGAACCTTAGAAAATGCAGGAGACACCCTTACAGAAATTGAAGTAGGCAACCAATTCCTGATCAAAACCTCAGGTGTCCTTGCTGTAAAAGATAAGATAGACAAGAGGGACCTCATTAAACTGAAAAACTTCTGCAAAGCAAAAGAAACCAATGAGAGAGTGGGGAGGCAGCCTACAGAATGGGATAAAATATTTGCCAACTATATATTTGACAAAGGTCTAACATCCAGGAACTATAAGGAACTCAAACATAATGAAAAGAAAAAGGCAAACAATCCCATTAAAAAGTGGGCAAAATAAATGAATAGACATTTCTTAGAAGAAGATACACAGGCAGCCAACAGACACATGAAACAGTGTTCAGCCTCACTAATAATCAGAGAAATGCAAATCAAAACCACCTACCCCAGTAAGAATGGCCATCATTAATAATAATTTTTAAAAAAACCAGATGCTGGTGAGGATGCAGAGAAAAGGGAATGCTTCTTCACTGCTTGTGGGAATGCAAACTAGTTCAACCTCTATGTAAAATAGTATGACAATTTCTAAAAGACTAGAAATTGACCTTCCATATGATCCAGCAATCCCCCTACTGGGAATATACCCAGAGGAACTCAAAAAATTCTACTAAAAAGATAACTGTACATGCATGTTTATTGCAGCACTAATCACAATAGCAAAAACACGGATCCAACTGTCCTGCCCATCATAACTGGACTGGATTTAAAAAATGTGGTATATATACACAACGGAATATTGCACAGTCATAAAAAAAGACAAACATATGAAACTCACAGCAACTTGGATGGATTTATCGTGAATAATACTTAATGATCTATCACAGAAACAAAGAGCAGAGTACCACATGTTCTCACTCATAAGCAGACCTTGAACATTTACCATAATACTATAAGAAAGGGATTGGCAGTAGCAGGATACTGCCAGGGTGGGGGTGAGGGGAACACAACATCAATAAGGGTAACTGATCCCAAACTAGGCAAAGTAGGAACCAAAGTGAGGACCAAATTTTACCTCTACGATGCCCACTTGTATACCTAATCCTGAATTGTACCCTACATTTTAAAAATAAAAAATATATATGTTTAAAAGTAGTCTGGCCGGGTGCTGGGGCTCATACCTGTAATCCCAGCACTTTGGGAGACAGAGGCAAGAGGATTGCCTGAGCCCAGGGATTTGAGACCTGCCTTGGCAACTTGGAGAGACCTCATCTCTACAATAAATCAAAAAAGTAGCCAGACACAGTGGCACACACCTGTAGTTCCAGTTACTTGGAAGGCTGAGGTGGAAGGATCACCTGAGTCCAGCAGGTTGAGGCTGTGGTGGCTGAGAGCATGCCACTGCACTCCAGCCTGGGCAACAGAGTGAAAATGTGACCAAAAAAAAAAAAGTAATCTGGTCTTGGAAGAAGGGAATGGCACAATTCAACACTGGTGATATAAGAAAAAAACAGAAAAATGAGATCCAATTTCAAAAGAAAAGTCAATCAACAGGGACCACCTGAAGATAACCCAAATCTTGGAACTAGGAGATAAAGATCTTAAATCAGTTATTATAGTTATACTTAAAGACATAAGGGGAAATATGCTCATAACAAATGAAAATTGCAGCACAAAAATAGAAACCATAAAAAAATTCTAGAGCTGAAATATATAATATCTAGAATAAGTTTATTGTATCGCTTTGACAGTAAATGAAGATAACCCAAGTCACGAGTTTGAAGACAGATCAACAAAAATGATCAATTTTGAAGACAGAGAAAGCTAGGCATGGTGGCTCTCACCTATAATTCCAGCACTTTGAGAAGTGGAAACTTGTCAACAACAGACACATTTATTTCTCACAGTCTTGGAATCTTGGAAGTGTAAGATCCAGGGGCTGACAGATTTAGTATCTGGTGAACTCCTGCTTTCTAATTATAAATGATGCTTTCTCTCTGTGTTCTCACATGGTGGAATGGCTAGCTAGTTCTCTGGAGTCTATTTTATAAGGGCACTAATCAAATGCGGGAAGATTCTGCTCTCATTACCTAATCACCTCCCAAAGACCCACCTTCTAACACTATCACCTTTGGGGCAAAATTTGTAACATAGAAATTTTGGAGGGAGAACAAATATTCAGACCATAGTAGATATGAATACTTGCTTACAAACTTTCCAATAGACTGTATCACAACAAAGTGATATAAAAAGCTCTAAAATACAAAGCTCTAAAATAATTTTTGTTACATTGAGAGAGAAAATATTTTTGTTATTTAAATGAATGTGTAAAATTTACTTATGAATCAGTATTGAAATTATAATTAAGTAAGCACTTAGTTTTGATAAGTCTGTAAAAAAAAATTCTGCCTACTTTCCATTCCTATATTTCTAATATAAAATCCTTCTCCAAGATTTTACAGTTCCATCAAGCATAACCTGATCTTGTTTATGCATCTTCCTTTTACAATGTGATAATTTTAAATCAAGGGCTATCATTCAATATCATAATGGTCAGATCAGCAATAACCAAGAACTTTCAATTACAGTATTTTTTTAATGCCATCCATTTTTTCATACTATCAAAAACTAAAAATTCTCCGAAAAAAAAGAAAAGAAATATGCAAATCCACTTTTCAATTTTAAAAAAATCCATCTAATAATATCTTTTGAAGAAATATATATACATATAGTTGTAAAAGAAAATGCTTTTTCATTTATTTTAAGCAGTTGTGTATTTAAGGACATCTTTAAGGAAAAAAATCAGAAATGCTATGAAGTCCATTTTGAAACTTGTGATAACCCTCTGTCTGATGTTATATTATTTTTATCACTATACTTTAAAGAATAAGCATCCTTTCCTATTAAAAAGGAAGATATAAACCCAATGATTACAGATACTTATTTTTAAATATAAGAAATGTAGAGTTATATTGAAAATATCCATAGTAAAGCTGATATGTGGTTTAAAATTGTAATGACGACAATAAAGTTTTTGTGCTATCAATTTACCTAGCATAAATCCTATGGCATTTTGACATTTCCTCTCCTAGGTGATTTCTTAAAATTGCCAACATATTATCAGAATTACATCTAAAGTGCCCATCATTTCATAAGTCCAAATTTTTATCATAGGCTGACAAGATTCTATTACTGAATCAGAATATGTTTTCACTTTAGTATCTTTTTTAGTGAAATTGAAACACAAATAAGAAGAAGAGGATCTCACTATTATATTTAATATTTGTTGGAAGTTTCTTCACCTTTGTGAAATAAGTAGGAATATGAGAAAGCAAAAGATTAAAGCTAAAATTAGTTTAGAGTGTTGTGATAATGTATTCAAAGAATAAACTGGAGCGCTATGAGAATATAAAAGTTTGTAAAGTTTAATATATGAAATAAATATAATAGCATGACCAACTATGTAAATAAAACGAAAGAACCCACCCACATTAGCAATATGTCTTGTAATGAGAATAAGTTTAACAAGGAAAATGCAGTGTGAATATGAAAACTATGATAAATATTATTGAACCTTGGTTGAAGAGGATGACTCAATATTGTCAATTTATTAACTCTAGTCATGCAAATATATATTATACCCAAGCATAATAAAACATTTCAAAGAATATATTTTAAATGTGAAATAATTGTAATATCCACCTGCAATAGACATAAGAAATGTTTGACAATCAATCAATCAATAAAGAACATTTGAGTATTAATTCAGAGAACTTGCCTTTTAAACTTTAATTAAATAAAAGAAACTAGGTCTCCTTTGACACATGGCTTATTCAAAGACTATGGCAGAAAACATACAAGATCATCCTGGGGCATCATTCAATGCTAGAAAATAATAAACTGCTCAAAAACTCACAGTTACATGGGTATGTCAAAGAAATGCAGGAGACAAGAGAGAGAGTTTCCAATGGCCAAAACTACAATAATTTGAGCAATAAAATATATAACATTGTATAAAATAGATTCCATGAATCTACATAAATAGATGAATAAATGGATGGATGGATAAAGAAAGAAAGAAAGAAAGAAAGAAAGAAAGAAAGAAAGAAAGAAAGAAAGAAAGAAAGAAAGAAAGAAAGAAAATGAGAGAGAGAGTGAGAGAGAGAGAGAGAGAGAGAAAGAGAGAAAGAAAGAAAGGGAGAGTGTAACCAAATCTTCCACATTGAAGAATTCCAAATAATGTATAATAATGTATGTAGATAAACCACCCTCAATCAAATGGAGTAAAACCTCCCATTTCTTAAGTGTGGAGTTCATATGGTGACTTCATTCTAATGAGTATGGGACAGAAAGGGGAAAAAAGAGTAATTTTACAGTGGAGAAACCTGACAAACCAGGTGATCAAGATTAGCATCAATAGTGATATTCATGTTCATAGTAGATATCCTAAAATGATATAATGAGCACAATTTTCCTCTGTGGTGTTGCTTCCAAAAAATTGTAACCTAAGTCTAATCAAGAGAAAAACATCAGAAAAATTCCAGTGGAGAAGCAGTCTATACAATATCTGAAAATTACTCTTCAAAATTGTCAATACAATCAGAACAAAAAAATCTGAAAAACTTCCACAGCCAAGAGGAGACTAAGGAGAAAAGTTAACTACCTGTAATGTGGTATCCTGGAGAAATTTCTAGAACAATTTTTAAAGACATTAGGTAAAGACTAAAGACACTTGAATAAAGTATGGATTGTAGTTAATTATAATAACATATGAAGATTAGTTCATTAGCTGTGACAACTGCATTATACTAATGTTAGATGTTAATAGTAGGAAAACCAGTAATAGGGTATTTGGGAGCCCTCTGTACTATCACCACAATTGTTCTATAAATCTGAAACTATTCTAAAATTTATTTTAATATTTACCTTAAGAAGATGTTTAAATTTCTAAGTATTAAAGTCCACCACAGAGCTGCTATTATAAATCATAGTACTGGTTCAAATTTGGACAAGCAAATCACTGCATACAGCAAGTTCTAGAAACACAGATGAGGATTACATACTTAGTTTATAAAGAATTAATTAAACAAATATTTATTAAAATTTTTCTAAGTGCCAAGCACCATTCTGGACAATGAAGACAAAGCAATGAAAAAAATACACCCCACAAATGCCCTCATTAAACTCACATTCTAATCAAAGAAACAGGCAATAAACAAATAAGTAAAATACGGTATGTTTCAGATGTTGGTAAATGCTATGCATGAAAATGAACTAAGCAAGGGAAATAGGGACTGTCAGCTTGTGGGGTGGCAATTTTAAATGGCATGACCATAAAGGTTTGAGTAGAAAGGTGAGATGTGAGAAAAACTAAGGAAGATGAGGAAGTGAGCAATATGGATAAACTGGGAAAGATCATTCCAAACAGTAAGAAAGGAAGGATCCCTGAAATGTCTGTATGCTGGGGAGATTTGAAGACAAGCAAGTAGACCAGTGTGACTAAAACACAAAAAGAGATAATCAGCACATTAGGCTGTCAGGCCAAGGAGGTGATATGGTTAATAATCTTGAATAGCATTATATTGAATGAGATACTTTTAGATAGTTTTTAACAGAAGCAGTGCATAATCTGACTTGTATGTTAAAAGTGTGATTTAGCTTTGTGCTGAGAATTGAATGGAGGGGGGAAATAATAAAATCAGGGAGTCCAATTAAGAGATCACTTATATAATCCAGATAAATGATGACATGACAATAGTCTGACTAGGATGGCAGCAGTGAAAGTGGTGAAATTTTAATAAATTTTGAGGGGAAAGTTGATGGCATATAATCAGTGATTAGATGTGAGGTATCAGAGAAAAAGAGGAATCAATATGAATACAAGGCACTAATCCTGGGCTACGTGAAGGACACAATTTCTTTTTATTGAGATAAGGATTGTAGGAGAAGCAGGTTTGGGGCCAATTACAGGTATCTGGTTCAATTTTGTTGAGTTTAAAATGCTCCTTAGATATGCAAATTGCCATGTCAAGTATGTATGTGAATACATAAATATAAAATATGGGATAAATATAAATCTACATATAGATGTTTTTTAAATAAATTAAAATCTTAAAACAAATTTTAAACATAATATACCAATTGGAAATGGGCAAATAAATAATTTTCTAAAATCAAATAAAAATGTCTTTTATCATATATCAATTATCAGACCTATAAATTTGCTTTCATATCTGGATCCTTTCTCCTCATCATAGCCAGGGCCAATGTGGAGAGTGTTTCTGCTTCTCTATTTCTCTGCTCAGATTATGTCCTTCTTCTTACTACTCAGTAATGCAATTCTGACCTCATTAGATTCAAGGTCAAGGACACATATATGGAAAGAAGGGTACAGTCTTCCACAACAGTGAGTGTATC
Organism: Tarsius wallacei; assembly: GCA_963574415.1. Classification (NCBI taxonomy): domain Eukaryota; kingdom Metazoa; phylum Chordata; class Mammalia; order Primates; family Tarsiidae; genus Tarsius; species Tarsius wallacei. The sequence continues at coordinate 18,505 of CAUYQG010066957.1, read as the reverse complement.
TGATTTCTGGCTCTGTGTCTCATGGTACCTTCCTGGTCACCTCAGAGGCCCACTCATTTGCCCCTGCTGCAACTCCACCATAGCTGTGATGTTTGTTTTCTTCCAAATCACGGTTCTTCCTGCAGGTACAGTTTTTCCTGCAGCCCATGCCCCCACAGAACCTTCTAGGTAGCCTTCTTCGGTCTCTGCAATAACTCTATGCTCTCATTGCTGTGGTACCCAAACATCATGTCATCCTGCTTTGTTTTCATTTTGGCATGTTCCAGAGAGCAATATTATCTGCTCCCTGGAATAATACAGGGATGCATCTAAGCAACCTGATGGATCTCTTTGGAACTCCTGTAATGGACTTGGGATAAAACATGACTGGGGCAGGAGGAGACTGGGAGCTACAGCACAGAAATACACTCTCCAAAAAAGAGGCAAAGCTAGACAAAATCCTCTTCAAGCACCTTGTTTCTTACTCTCTGAATCTGTTTCTACATTTCATCTTGGTCAGGAATGCCCACGTAAAAGGTCTTCAATTCATAAAGCCATTCTTAAATATTAACTTTGATTTTAGAATGTCATCTTTCTTGCATGCAATAGCTAGTGTATCATGAGTCCTTGGTATTATTATTCTGTTGCATAAATATGTGTGTGTAACAGTGATAAATACTGTTTTTATACAGTACCTATTTTTCTTTTTTCCCTCAAATATATATTACTATAATTTCCCCACACTAATATATAGTTTCATTTCATAAAATTTTAATGACTGTAGATTATTATTTTCTATGAATGCACCATATTTCATATAAAATATTTCCTATCTTAGACAAACTGCCTATGATTATTTTCTCTAAATTTTCACTATGGTTAACAAACTATTACTGACACAAACTCTTCGTGAAAGCATTCATGTTTATTTCCTTAGGATAAATTCCTAAAAAGAATTGCTGAGTCAAATGTATGCACATTTTTAAGAGTTTTGGCATATATTGCCAAATTGTCCTTTGGAAAGTTTGTCTCAGTAGCAGTGTATAAAAGTTCTTGTTTAATTTGCATTTGGCAATAATGTATATGTAAATGCCTTGGTCTTTCTCAGCTAATGAATAAATATTCAATCTCATTGGGAATTTATTTTGTATTACTAGTGGACTGGAAACAATACATACATATATATGTTTAAATATACCAGATATAACTGGCTTTATATACCTGATATATTCTGGATATAGATAGATGTGGAGATATGGAGACATAGATTAGATATATAGATATAGAATGGATAAAAGAGTATGTTAATTTTGTGATAATTGCAATTTGTGTATTTTCTATATATAGATATAATACCCCAATAAAATACTTATTAAAAACAGAAATATGTTAACTACTATTTCATCTAATTCAGCTCACTTGAGAATTCTTAGACACTCAGTGAAAATGGTTTAAAAGTTGAGGTTATAGTGAAAATGATTATATTATCATTCAAGTTTAATCCATAGTTAGATAAATTCTGATGCATGACAGGGTTTCCTGTCACTAAGACCAATTTTCTGAGTGTAAGAAGCAAATAAAAGATGCTTAGGATTGATCACTTCCACAAATATTGCTAACAGATATAAGGTCATATAACATTTCAAAATCAAGTACATGGAAAGTCTCTGGCTCCTAACACAGTACTTTAAAAAATAAACTATCCAGGAGGTTTATTGTTACTAAAATTCCAAATCCCTAATGAGCCAACTCCTTGAGAGATGGAAGCAACAGCTCAAATCAACAACATCTAGTTACTGGAGTCAAGGCAGTCTCTGATGATACTTTCCATAAGGTAGACCTGGACCATCCTGTCTTCTTTCAGTAACTATATCTGGGTGCTTGGGTAAAATAATAATAATAATAATTGATTAGAAAAGATTAACTGGTTAAAAAAATCAGAGGAGTAAATATTTTACAAATAACAGCTAACCAAAGTGGCTAAAAACAAGATTAGCACTAATGCTGAAGAAATCAGCTTTCATTTATCTATTTATTTGTCCCTTTATTGGCATAAATAACTGATTCATCTTTAAAAAGAAATGACTCACATCGTGTGAATGTATTACAATGCATACCTATCACCAATTCCATTAAACTGCATGTCAGCCCAGGTATCTTATTTTTTTAAATTTCTTAAGTATAATTGATTGAAAATTCATCCTAGCTGTGGTGGAATCCTGGAAGGCAGGCACTCTCTTCAAAATTTCTGCAGTCAGGAAAGGAAGAAGGATATCATGAGTGATTTCCATAATCACTGCTAGCTATACTTGTTCATTTATGGACAATCACACAGTCTATAATTTGATGACCAAATATCCCTTGCTTTATCCCAGGTGAGAAACTCAGCTCCTATCCCCTGAGTTTTCCCTCAAACATAACTCACACTAGTGTAAACACATAAAACCTATACACTAGCATGATAGTGGGGTTTTACATGGCCATATGGATCTACTCCTTCACTACTTCAAACTCCCTTCCTCCCCTTTCAGTTCTTCTTTTTTACTCTCAAGCAATTTCTAGACACCTTTTGCTAACTTCAAAGACTCTCTAGTATCTCTGCCAAAAAAAAAAAAAAAAAAAAGAACCAACTACTCCAAAATCCACCATTTAGCACAACAGGACCAACTGTCCTCTTATACATCACCACCAATTTTCAGGAAGGGACAAAACAACATAAATTGATTTCTCCTGTGATTTAAATTATGCAGCCCTCTTTAAAAAGGCTAATTAGCTACAGTAGTTCTGTAAATGAGAAAATATATCTTTTCTTATTTTCGCCATTTATCCTACTATTTCACTGTCTCTGTATCTTTAGCTCAACCCTGCCTGTATCTAATCTCCCTTGTTAAATTTTGCCTCTCATTTTTGTTTCCTTTTCCTGATTCATGTTCTTGCATCACCCTTCCTTTATTGTTTCTTATTATGCCTTTCTTCTGTACTCCATCTTCATTTTCTTATATGTCAAGGTTAAAAAATTTGATTTGAACTCAAGTCATTCTTACTTCAATGACCATTTTCTCTCTACTTTATCAAGTTGTCTGCATATATGCACTGGGGCCAACTACTTTTTTTAAAAGCAATTTTCTATCATGTTTAAAAATGCTTAAAGTAAGCAAATAGTGGAATGATTCATTGTATATGTGTTGTTAAACATGTTTAATTCTAACATAATCATTTGTAAATATTAAACATAAATTCTGTTTCTGTGTATGTTAACATACATTTCAAATTTCATTTAAATTTAAATATATTCTGATGTAGAAAATATTTTGTTTCTATTTGCATCTCTATAGTCAATGTAAAATAACATTATTTATTATCTAATTTAAGAATGTATTTATGTTATCTCACAGCAAACTATCTATTTAGCATGTATTCCTAGGCACCTGTACTATATTCTGTTTGTTTCCCAGACAGATGAGAAATACATTGCAATGTGATAAGAATTAAAATAGAACTAAATATGCAGTGCTTTGGAATAATGGAAGAGGAAATAACTAACATATATTTTAATAATAACAATAATGACATAATGGCAATAACTACTATATCATGGAGTTTCAGTAAAGTAGTATCTCATTTGGTCTCTCTGGTATCCCAGAGACCAAGTGGTTTTGGTAGTTTAAATAATTCTAGATTCATATCTGCATTCATATTTTTAAATTTCATAATTCTAGATTCATATCTACATTCATATTTTGAAAATATCATTTAAAGAAAAAAATGAACACTTTCCTGTTGGACCGCAAAGTTCACTCACTATATTATATTTCTTCCATATATAATTTGCACCATTCTATGAAGCACATGAATACAGACAATCATAGTGGTAGGCATGAGTCAATTTAACTCAATGAAAGTAATTCTAAAAGATATTCTCATTGTAACAACATACTTTCATTTCTTTTGTTTGAAAAAAAAAATTCTTGTTAGTTTGGTAAATACAATGCAATGTGATCACTGACAACTTCTGCCTATGATGCTAATTAAGGTTCCCACCAGATGATTGCCTCTGAAATATGCCCAGTGCATACTTAGATGGTAGAATAAGAAAGAGAGTGGATGCATATCTGCCTGAGCTGTGCACAACCTGTCATACAGTGGCAGTGACAAACATATGAACACAGTAGTATTTAAAAGTGTGATTGCCCAGAGCAAGCTAGGGTAACAATTATAGACACCCCTCACAGGGGAATTATAGAAATTCTTAACCAGGCAACTCATAATCTTACATATTCTAGTTAATTTGAAAATTGCCCTGGATACTTCATCTTTTTTTGTAAATTAGCCCATTCTTGGACTGAATTGGGAAATATTTACTAATAAATCAATGGATTATGAATTTTTTAAATTTATTTTATGTGTATCATTATCATAATTATAAAATAAATTTTTAAAATAATTTTGTAAAGTATGAATTAAAAATAATAATAAAATTATTTCACAAGTGGAATTCATACAATTTGAACTTTCTTTTGTTGCTTATGAATTAAACAGTCTAGCAATTTTTTTTTTTTTTTTCTCACTCTGTTGCCCACACTGGAGTGCAGTGGCACGCTCCCAGCCACCGCAGCCTCAACCTGCTGGGCTCCAGCGATCCTTCCGCCTCAGCCTTCCCAATAGCTGGAACTACAGGCATGCACTACCACGCCCGGCTCATTTTTTTATTTATTGTAGAGATGATGTCTTGCCAAGTTGCCCAGGCAGGTCTCGAACCCACTGGCTCAGGCAATCCACTCACCTCAGCCTCCCAAAGCATGGGATTACAGGCTGAGCCACCAAGCGCGGCTCTAGTCTAACAAATGAATAAGCTAAAAAGTTACATACCTATGATAGAAGACAAAACTAAGTTATAATTTATGTCATATAAAAGTAAGCAATACAGACACAAGCAGACAACATTGACCATCAAAATCATATCAATTGCAAGAACAGAGGTTAACAACTAAATAGTAGATTCAATCCAACATATTCCCTAAATAAAATTATTTTTAAATGATAAAATATTTTGGGTTGTATTACTATTCTTATTAATGGGGTTTCTGCCTACATTTTAAAAGACATTGCAGACCTCATTATTTTGTGCTCATTCAATATTTCTTGTCATTGATGAATAAATAGCAGGGTGTTTTTGAACCATTGTTCATGCTCTTATATTCTCTAAATCCTAGACAAGCATTTCCAATTCAGTTAACAGAACATGTCAATAGTCAGCCATGTTAACTCAGAGTTGTTAACTCAGAGTTGTAAGTTTTATTCAAAGCTCTTCCTCACAATTGGAGTGTCCATTTCATTCTTCTGCATGATCACCTTTTTGCTTACATCTTGCTTAAAGTTTACTGCTGCACAAAGACATTCTATGTATTCCACATTCAGATCTGATTTTATTTACAACTTCTCCAAACACGTACTTAAGAAATCTAGGGATCTTATTTGTTAGCAATTTTTCTTATAATGTTTTATATTGTCCCACATGTACTTACTTTATACACACATTAAATGAGAAATTGTACATTTCTAGTTCTGTACCTCATAGAGCATAATTTAAGCATCTAGTTTTAATTGAGTTCACTTAGAATTCCTTATACAACTGCACTTTCTTCCTAACCTTCTCTCCCCAAAGATTATCTATCTAATTGGAAGAAAAAATATATTTTGTATATTTACTTAAGTCCTTTAGATGGAGCTTGAGAAAATTTTGCTATATATTTGTTCACTAGGAATTTAATAATTACAACAATAAAGATAATAAAATATTACTTTTTATTAAATTTTGTACTATATGTCAGAAACTGTTAAGTGCCTTGTTTAATTCAGTGTAACAATCATGTACAACATTATCTCCCTTTCATAGATAGACAAAGAAACTAAGGCCTTATTGTTTAAAGTAATTTGGCCAAGGTCACACAAATAGTACAAAGAATTGTCAAGATTTTAATCAAGGTTTGTCTGAATCTAAAGTACTTTCTAAGTATTATGTGTGAATAGTTTTCTCTGCCAACGAATAAGTAATCAGAGCTGATAGTTCAAGTAAATGTTATCTGTAGTATAAACATTTCTAAGTGCTTTACCCAAACTTTAAGCATGTGATGAGACTCATGACAGGTCAAAAAGTTTTCTCTTGCTGACTGAAGCCCTTTGCATTCTGTCATTAGTAGATTTTTTCTTATGACAATAATAAATCTTGATAGGTGTTAATACAACATATTAATTTTTACTCAAATTGTCTTGAATATGATTTTATTTCTTATCAATTCCATGTCTTGGGTTACATTTTAAAATTATATCACTTAATATGTGAAGCATAGCTTTTTATATCCAGCCTCTAAATGTTATAGTAAAAAGACACCTAGCCTGGAGTTTGCCCTTCTGAATTACTGTTCTGATTCAGTCTCTGGAGAAAAAGGTGACCACAAACAAATTACATAGGCCCTCTGAAGCTGTTTGTTTTTTTTCTTATTTGTAAATATAAAATGTTTGAGTTATCTTTGTGGTATTATCCAGTTCTAATGAAAGACAAAGAGTTTACTATTTAATTAGAATATAGGAGTGTATTTATTACTTATATAAAAAATTAATTATGACCTACAAATAAAATTAGCCAACAAATAAATGACAGTACAATATTATTATGTGGCCTCTGAATTTATTTTTAAATACTAGGATAAAAAAGTAAGTATCTCAGTTCTATCCAACCATATACATGGGAAAAATCTAATTAAGCCTTCTAAAACCTGTATCTTGGAAGGCAAGTCTATTTATCACAAAAGGAAATCTTAGTAGAAAAGTTAGCCCCTTCTGCCAGCTATCATTGACCAGGAAGGAACCCTCAAAAACCAAGCATTTCTTCTAAGAAGAAAAGAGGTAGCTGGCAGTGACTTTTCTTGGACCATGGTTAATTGCTATCAAAATCCAATTTCAAGTGTTGTTTAGTAGGTACATAAGGAACTAAGCCCTGGCACTAGATTGTCTGTGTTTAAATCCTATCCACATACTATCTATACAACCTTTACTTATTGTTCTTATGCTTCAGTTCCCTATCTTTGTCTAAAAATATTCTTACCTCATAGGGTTCCTGGAAAGATTAACTTTGTTAACAAAAGCAAGGCATTCAGGAAGTTGTCGGGCCATATCAGTCACTCAGTACATATGCCTTATTATTTAAGGTTATAAACTAAAGATCACAGCTGCTAATCAAAGTATAAGTTTGTAACTGGGGATATTATTCTTGTAGACCATTTTCATTTTCTTCTCTCATTAGAGGAGTGATGCTTTTTTTTACCATTCCATCTCCCACAAGGATGCTACATCAGAATCAAAGTCATTTTTTTAATTGTTACAATCACATCTTGAGCCCATGCATTGGACATAGAAAGTTTCTAAACTTGTAGTAGTGAAACAAATTTTCGCAAAAGTTTGCTGAATATTCCATGATTTAACTTATTTCCTTTACTAAAAGACTGCCTTAGAAATTTGTCCTTATCAGTTCTCTTTTTACTGAAGCAATGTTCATAGTAAAATCCTTCACACCCAAATAAAAGTGTTTGACCCTATTTACACTGATAATAAAGCAATCTGGAATAATTAAAATTATCAAATTTGTATCAGATAACTTCAAAAAGTTTTGATAGAGGAAGTGAACTTTGAGAAAATAAACAGGGAAATGAAAGATAAATGGAAAAGATATTTCAGAGTAGGGTTTGACAAAAGATTTAAAATTAAGAGAGAATTTGTTGAATAATATATGGGGCTAGGATACAAAATGTAACTTCCTAAATATGACAACAAAAAATTTTTTTGGTCAGTTTAGTTTCTGGAATTATATTTTCTTTCTTTGCCGGGAGCAAAATTCTAATCTAGACAAACATCTCAATGGTTTCAAGATTATTAGATCTATAGAGTGAACAACGTAAGTAATAAACTCACCAGGAAGACATAAATAATGGGCAAGCAAAGGTAAGACAGTAGGAGTCTGCTACACAAATGGAATTACAAATATATTTAAGTCCGCCTAACTTGAGACAAACCAAATCCTCTCAGCCACCTGCAATAATTTCAAAGTAATCTGCTACTCAGGACATGAGACCAACTTGGATTTATCAAAATAAGAAAAAGGCAGTGCAAAAATAGGCCTCTTAGCCAAAGCGAAAATGAAAACTGAGAAATACCACACCAGGAAGCTTTCTCCGACACCCAGTTTCAGAGTCCAGAGAAGAGAAATCCTTTTTGGAAAGGTTTTGAGATATAATTACTTAAACTTTGTTTATAGTGGCACAATGAAGTCTTTTCTGTTCTTACCTCTTGCCAAAAAGTGAAGCCCTAATGGATTAGGAACATCAACAACTGAAATACCGAAAACCTTGGAGCAGAAGGATGCCAAGAAGTATGAAACATTTCGAAGTCCATTTCCTCCTTTGTGTTAGCAGCTGTACTCTACATTACTTTCTTTCAACTTTGTCTGTGTTCCCCCTTCTTAAAAGTCACTTGTAACCATTGCTTTCAAGTTTCCCATTCTGCACTGAATTAATAGTATTATTGAGTATGCTGTCAGGATTTTCTTGCATTTTTTCCACTTCCATAATTTCCTTACCATTCTAGATATATGTAATATTTAATAATATTACTAACAAACTTCATAGTCTTGGGCTGCCTTAAAAGGAACTTTCTCCATATTTACTTAAAGTAAAAGTAATTAAGTTTATAATTCTGCTTGAACTAGAAATATCAGCTGTGAGATATTTTAGATCTTTTTGAATAGTAAATGCTATGATTTTGAATTTTCTTATTTTATTTCCACATATAGAAATTCAAAATCATAGCATTTACCATTCTTTTTTATGGGCAAATTGTTTCAAAATAAAACATAATTTTCATTGGTGATGTTTTATTCCTTCTGTTGTATGTCCTTACTATTAACAAATATTACATATGCCAGTTTCTTACCCACAAACTGATTTACACATGAGGACCTCGGAATAAAGATCCTGGCAGATTCCAGACTTATGAAACTCTGCTGCTTTAATGATCATAAATATGTTACCAAAGTTTTTTGGTTTGTCTCAGAGCCTCTCCTTGTAAATCAGATATCTTTTCAACCCACCTGCTTGTCCCAGCTCTGCACTAGCCTCATTTCTAACAAATACTCACAAAGCCTCTTTTACCTTATGAAATAAAGACTTGTACCCGTACCGGTCCCCACCACCTTTCATGCACAGGCACTGGGATCTGTTGCATACGTTTTGTTTTGTCTTGTCTTGTTTTGTTTTGTTTTGTTTAAATCTCCTGCTATCAACTTGGTTTCCACTCCCCTTCCCCAGCTCTCTCTCCTTGAGATTAGGCCACTCTACTTTCTGAATTGTGGAAATCCCAAATGACACGAAGGAATTCAAGTCTCACCAGTTTGGATAAATACATAGTTTTTCTATTGTTACACTTTATGATTTTACTAAGTGTCAGATATAAAACATTCTGCCACTTAAGCATTCCCGATCCATTTTCCTAGAAATAAATTTTAATTACTATGATCTAACATTAAAAAATGGGCAACCAAATATCATTTATCAAGAGAAAACATTACTTCATAATGGTGATCGATGTAGAAGCAAAGTATTACAGCTTAAGAGAGATTAACTAAAACTGTATAAATACTTGTTTATTAAACTTTGTGTATCCATAAACCAACTTTTTGGAAAAACAACTTGTGAAAAGTGGTGTCAATTTTAAGTACTGACATTCCTTATTTCAAAATATAATTTATTCCATGTTGTAGTGCAGTCAGTTACACTGTGCAACAAGAGGGGCTCTGAAGTAGTTACACATTTTTTAACATAAGAGCAATATTGTCTTTAATTAAAAATGACAATAAATTGAAATTTTAAAACACAGCACATCTCTAACAACACTGGTATACAAAGTAAGCATCTTGAAACATTTCAAAAATATATGTAATATGCTTTATAGCAAAATTGGCTATCATAAATATAGAAAGCATGGAGAAGTTAAATAAAAACATAATTTTTTGTAATCCCTGGCATATGAATAACTACAACAATAACCTAATTATATCTTTCCAAACATTATATGAATAGGGATAATTACGCAGCTAACAATAAAGCATAATAAGGGACATATTTTACATATAATGAAGCCAAGCCTATTTTTTCCTACCTAAAAAATAACTCCTGAATCCTCTTATGCCGTTAAGTGTTATCCTGTACCAGGCTACATATAACCTCACAATTTCTCACCTCTTCCTCACTCTGTCCTTACTGATCATTTCTAGATATCAGTACACTAGTAATAGTATTGTTTAATTATTGTTTTCTAAATGTTATGTCTTCCATTTTTAACATTTTTTTCATTTATAGTTTCAATCTGATTTGATACACTTAGCTTTAACTATGCACAGTTTTTTAAAATATTTACTGCCAGTTTGTTTCTATTAAAAATTTTCTACTAATAATAACTTCACTTTATTAATTCAGGGAATTATTTCAAAATTAAATTATAAATCATGTTTTTTTGAGCATTTGGATATGTATTTTGTTGACTTACACATTTACAAAATAAGTTAATTGGAATAAAAATATTGAATACAGATTTTATGTCTCAAAGTTTTCTACTTTTAATCTTAATTTATTATGACAGAGGAAAAGTCTGGTGCCATACAGGTTACTCTTTTTATATTCAACATGTCTTCTCCACCTGGCTGTTTTTTTATAACATTTGCCCGTGTGTGTGTGTGGGTGTGTGTGTACAATTCAAAATTCAGTATGTATCAAAGTGTTATTAAATCTAGAATGTTGCTTATAATTTTAAATCTGAGTGAACAAGCTGATTTATTCTGTTAGATATTTGATTAATAGCTTTTGGAAAACACTTGTTCTGATTTATTTATATCCTGAATGTTTATTTACATCATTTTTCTACATGGAATATTCTCATATGCCCTTAGAAAGCTACTCCTCTGATTTACATTATAATGCATTCAGAACCTTTTTCTTACTTATTAACACAAATAAAATAAAGCCTATTTAGATTTTATATTTACGAATAGGAATAAGTTTATATGCATGTAGGAAGATTCCACTGTATCTCATATTTTTTGCCCAGGGGTCAGCAAATTTACTCTGCAAAGAATCCAGTCATAAATATTTTAGGCTTTTCAGACCATACAATCTCTGCCACAATTCCTATTAAACTCTGTCATGTAGTCAAGATAACACACAAACAAATGAGCATGTCTGTATTCCAACAAAACTGTATTTTCAAAAACAGGTAGGATGCCAAATTTTGCCTGAGAAGCATAGAGTGCTAATAACCCCAACTTAAATCTATAAAGTGCTAGTTGGCTCTCTCTTGATATGTATAACAAGAGAACAAATTGATGTGCACAGATTTTAAAACATGTCTGCCCCAGCAAGAGATGATCACCTAGTTCATCATTTCTATATTAATCGAGTAAGCTCTTCTACATCCAGTGCCTTGTTCTGAGACTTGAACTGATACATGCTTGTAAAAACTTCATACTGTGGCATGTACTGCCATTACAAAGATACTTTAACCCATTTAACTGTCCTGCCAATGGCATTCTACTTATAGGACAATTTATCCAAAATGCAGAAACATAAGGCTGTATAATTTTCTGGTTACCATCTCTATTATTTACCAGTTGTCCATAACAAATTATCACAAACTTAGCAGCTTGAAACAGTATATATTTATTATCTCACAATTTCCATGGATTGGGAATCTGGACATGGCTTAGTTGGGTCCATAGACAACTACTCAGACCTCTAAAGACTGCAATCAAGATACTGGTTAAACAGTATTTTTGTCTGGAGGTTTGACTGGAAAAGAACCCATTTTTAAGCTCATGCATGTTGCTGAAAGCATGTATTACCTGTGGTTGTAGGACTAATGGCACCTGTCTCTTGCAGCCTATTGGCAGAAGGCATTTTTAGTTCCAATAGGCTGTTCCAATTCTTGCAAAAAAATTTTCTCTAAACAAGTACCAAACTATTTCAAACCAGCAAGAAGTGTCTAGAATGAGTTTGCTAGCAAGAGGAAGACTTGTTGGGTCATATTACAAAAATATTGGACATTAACTTCTAGATCACAGTTTAAAAAATTGCAATAAAGTGAGTCTCACATTTTTTTTTTTGGTTTCCAGTGCATACAAAAAGTTTCTTTACACTATACTGTAAACAAAGTAACTGTGCAATAGCACCATATCTAAAAACCAAAAACAATGTACCTAACTTAAATACAAAAAGCTTTATTGCTAAAAGTGCTAACATTTATATGAGCTTTTATAGTCATAATTCCTTTGCTGGTGGAGGGTCTTGACTCCATGATGATGGCTCCTAACTGATCAGAGTGTTAGTTTCTGAAGACTGGGGTGACTAAAATGTCTTAAAATAAAACAACAGTGACATATACACCATCAATTTACTCCTTTCATGGAAGGTTTCTCTATATCATGTGATGCTATTTGATAGCATTTTACTCACAGTAGAAGGTCTTTCAAAATTGGAGTCAATCCTTTCAAACTCTGCTGCTGCTTTGTCAACTCAGTTTATGAAATAATCTAAATATGTTGCTGTCATTTTTGCAATGTTCACAGCATCTTTACCAGGAGTAGATTCCACCTCATGAAATCACTTTCTTGCTCAGCCATAGGAAGGAATTCCACTGTTTCAAGGTTCATCATGAGATTGCAGCAGTTCAGACACATCTTCAGGCCCCACCTTTCATTTTAGTTTTCTTCCCATTTCTACCACATTTGCAGTCCCTTCATCCACTGAAGTATTATACCTCTCAAAATCATCTCTTAAGAGTGGAATCAACTTCTTTCAAATTCCTACTGATGTGGACATTTTGATCTCTTCCCATAAATCAAAAATGTTCTTAATGTCGTCTTGAATGGGGAATACTTTCCAAAAGGCATGCAGTTTACTTTGACCACATCCACAAGTAATATCATCACCTATGGCAGCATAGTCTTACAAAATGTATACCTTAAATAATAAGACTTGAAATTTAATATTATTCCCTAACTCCTTAGGCTGCAGAATAGATGTGTGTCAGCGGTCACAAACAGCATTATAGAAAATCTTATTTTCGGAGTAGTTCTCAACATCGGGCTTAAAATATTTAGCAAACCATTCTGTAAGTAGGTGTCCTGTCATCCAGGTTTTGTTCTTCCATTTATAGAGTATGGGAAGAGTAGTTTAGTATGATTCTTAAGGGCCCGAGGATTTTTAGAATGGTAAATGAACATTGGCTTCCACTTAAGCTCACCAGTTGCATTAGCACCCAGCAAGACTGTCAGCCTGTCATTTATTTATTCATTTACTTATTTATCTATCTATTTATTTTAAAGATATGGGGTACAATGCGGGGTTAGGTATATAAGTGGTCATCATACAAGGTAAAGTTTGGGCCTCCCTCTGGTCCCTACTTCGCCTGATTTGAGATCGGGTACCCTTATTGATGTTATATGTCCCTCCTCCTTCCCCTGGCAGTATCCCACTACTGCCAATCTCTTTCATGTAGTATTATGATAATGTTCAGGATCCACTTATGAGTACATGTGTTACTCAGGTCTTTGTTTCTGTGATAGATGTATTTTAAATTCTAAATCCATCCAAGTTGCTGTGAAGGCAGCCAGTCTTTTAAAGATTTGAAGGCAAATATTAACTTTCCCTCTTTAGTATGAAAACTCTAGGTGGCATTTTCTTCTAATAAAGGCAGTGTTGTCTACATGTAAAGCTTGTTTTGATACTGTAGCCACCCTCATGAATGATCTTAGCTAGATTTTCTAGATAATTTGCTGCAATTTCCATACCAGCACTTACTGCTTCACCTTGACCTTTTGTGTCGTAAAGATGGCATCTGTCCCTAAACCACATGAACCAATCAATGTCTGCCAACTTCCAACTTTTCTTCTGCAGCTTGCTCACCTCTCTCAGTCATAATAAAGTTAAAGAGAGTTAGTGCCTCTCTCCAGATTAGGCTTTGACTTAAGAGAATGTTGTTACTTGTTTGATCATTTATCCAGACCATTAAAACTTTCTCCATATCAGCCATAAGACTGTTTTGCTTTCTTATCTGTGCATACACAGAATAGCACTTTCAGTACCACTCAAGAACTTTCCCTTTGCAGTCACGACTTGGCTAACTATTTGGTGCAAGAGGCTTTGCTTTTTGGCCCATCTTGGCTTTTGACATACCCTTCTCACTATGCTTAATTACTTCTAGCTTCAAATTTGAAGTGCAAGACATGTAAATCTTTCATTAGAACACTTAGAGGCCACCAAAAAGTTATTAATTAGCCAAGCTGCACTATTGTTGTGTATGTCTACAGCCATACCACCCTGAATGCACCCAAGCTTGTCAATATTGTTGTGTCTCAGGGAATAGAGAGGATCAAGGAGAAAGAGAGAGGTGAGAGAATAGCCAGTTGGTGGAGCAGTCAGAACACATACATTTATAGTTGAATTTAACTGTCTCATCTGAGTGTGGTGCAACATCCTCTAACATAATTACAATAGTAACATCAAAGATCATCAGTGGTCATAGATCACCACAACAGGTATAATAACAATTAAAATCTTTGAAATTGGTTAAAACTTTCAAAATTTGACAAAGAAATACAAAGTTGGTACATGCTGTTGGAAGAATGGTGCTGATAGACTTTTTCAAGTCAGGGTTGCCACATACTCTTAATTTGGAAAAAACTCCAGTGTCTGCTAAGCACAATAAAGTGAATCACAATAAATCAAGGTATACCTTTATGAGGTAACTTGAACAAGAGAGTTGCAACCCATCACTTTTATTATACTATATTATTTAGAGGCTAGGAATAATAGAGCCCACCTAGAATGCATCTCTAATACCATAGAACAATAAAGGAACAGAATACTTTCTACCTTTTTCAGTCATTTTTATAATTAAGTATATATATATATATGTATATATATACACCTTAGTTGTAGGCTGTATAGTTTTAGAGTAACAATCTGATTTGAAATATAGGTTGTTTACCAGCCAGGACTTGGGGATATAATGAGTTTTTGCATCTTTTCAGATCTTCGAAATTATTACTGAAAGTTGTTAAAGGTTACATAGACACTTTTTAGCCAGATGGCATTTTAAAGCAGATGTCTTCAATGCCAGTCATCTACATGTAGCATTTCATTTCAAACATCTTATCAAGAAGGCAAAATTTTCTGAAGTCAGTTTAATAGAGGTAAATTCCTTTTAGGAAGAAACTACTTAAGAATGATGGCTTGAATTCAAAGATATCATCATGATCTTGTAACAGAATGCCAAGACAATATGACCTGTGCTTACCAAGGTTTGCCAAAGCACACTAATTATATTTAGAAGTTACCTTGACAAGGCTAGCTCACATAT
This sequence comes from Tarsius wallacei, assembly GCA_963574415.1. NCBI lineage: Eukaryota > Metazoa > Chordata > Mammalia > Primates > Tarsiidae > Tarsius > Tarsius wallacei. The sequence goes on along the minus strand of CAUYQG010066957.1, from coordinate 3,064 downwards.
GCTCATATTTCAAGCTATTGTAGCTCTGATACTTACTAAAAAAGCAAAGGATAAGAACATAAGTCAGAATGACTTGGCTAAATTGGGTTCAGGGATAAGTAGCACTGTACTAAAACTTGAATCAAGCACCTACTAATTTCATGTTCAGCTGTTACATTCTTTCACTTGCCTAATTTGCTGTTCTTTTACAAAATAGACATTTGCTGATGAATGTAACTTAGTCAGTTTAACTCTCCCAGTTTAGAAATATAAGGCAAAAGACACAGGATATTTGCAAATTCAGATTCAGATGACATACTATTCCTCTTACACATTTTCACAGAAGTAGATTTAATTTATAATTCTTAGTTTTCTCCCAAATACATTAAGTATTCATTTTTAAAAATACATGTAGATTATCCAAGATTGTTGTTAAATAACCTTTTTAATATTTATTTACATTACGATTTTCAAAAACTTTTCTAAAACATAAAGTTCGTCTCACACATATATTCCTTACATTTAAAAAAAAATTTTTATTAAGTTAGTTGAGTCCTTCATATGTAACTACTAATAAACACATAAACGCTTTATTTTGAGTGTTTTTAGGAAACTTATTATGCAATACATCAGACTGCTTTAAAGACTAAAAAGTACTCTAAGAAACCTACATACCCTCAATCAAGTTTTCTCATAAAGCTCAAACCATCAATGTCACCTTCAGAGATTCATACCCCTCCTTCCCCAATAATATTGTTCACATTTTTTCTGCAAAGCTGCATATATAAAATTTATACTGGATTGTTTTACACAGATATATGCTTTATAAAATATATTCTAATTTACATAACATTATATGACTGCTTTTGGTTAAATATTACATTTCTGAGATTCACATATTTCACGTTATTATATAACATTATTATAGAATTCACATGATCATATAATAATAAATGTTGTTCATCTTTGTGTATAAATCTAATGTATAAATAACTATAATTTCACCATCATGGTAATGAAAATATAATCATTTCCTTTTTTCACTATTTAGAATACTGCTTCTGGAAATGGAATTGTCTATGTCTGCTAGTACAAATATTTGAAAAATTTTCTGTAGTCTATAACTTGAGGTGACATTACTGTGTCACAGGATGAGTACATCACCAAATTTGCTAAATATTCCAAAATTGCTCTCCAACTTACACCCATTTTATGAATTAGAATTACCTATATATATATATTTTAATAACCAGTATTTTTTAATATGATATTGTGGGGTACAGTTAAGGGTTAGGTATACAAATATGCTTCGTTCAGGCACCCTTGTTGATAAGAGATGTCTCCCCATCCCCAGACAGATACTGAGTACTGTTAATCCCATCTCCCTTCCCCTCCCCTCCCCATAGTTTCCCACCACAGTCAGTCATTTTGTTTTTGTTTTTGTTTTTTTTCTGAGTTGGAGTCTCACTGTCACCCAGTCTGGAGTGCAGTGGTGCTCTCGGCCACCGCAACCTCGACCTGCTGGACTCCAGTGATCCTGCCGCCTCAGCCTTCCAAGTAGCCGGAACTACAGGTACGCGCTACTACACCCAGCTGATTTTTTGATTTACTGTAGAGATGAGGTCTCGCCAAGTTGCCCAGGCGGGTCTCGAACCCGCGGGCTCAGGCAATCCACTCACCTCAGCCTCCCAAGGCACGGGATTACAGGCTGAGCCACCGAGCCCGGCTAGTCATTTTCTTATAGTATTACATTGGATGTTCAAGGTTCACTACATGAGTGAGAACATATGATACTCAGATCTTTGTTTCTGTTAGAGGTCACTCAGTATTATAGTGCTAGTTCCATCCAGGTTGCCGCGAAATTCATGATTTTGTTCTTTTTTATGACTGCATAGTATTCCATCATGTATATGTACCACATTTTTTTAATCCAGCCCTCTTATGATGGACAGCATGGTTGCTTCCAGGTTCTTGCTATTGTGAACAATGCTGCAATAAACATATGTGTGCAGATATCGTTTTTGTAGAGTGATTTGAGCTCTTCAGGGTATATTCCCAGTAGGGGGATTGCGGGGTCATATGGGAGGTCGATATTTAGAGCTTTTAGGAATCGCCATACTATGTTCCACAGAGGTTGCACTAGTTTGCACTCCCACCAACAGTGTAGAAGTGTTCCCTTTTCACCACACCCTCTCCAGCAACTGTTATTTTTTGAGTTATTGAAAATTGCCATTCTGACTAGAGTTAGGTGATATCTCAGGGTGGTTTTGACTTGCATCTCCCTGATGATTAGTGAGGTTGAAAATTTCTTCATGTGTCTGTTGGCTGCTCGGATGTCTTCCTTTGAGAAGTGTCTATTCATATCTTTTGCCCATTATATAAAGGGGGTGTTTGTTTTTTTTCTTTTCAACACGTTTGAGTTCCTTGTAGATCCAAGTTGTTAAGCCTTTGTCAGACCTGGAGTCAGCAAATACTTTTTCCCAGTCTGTAAGCTGTCTCCCTGCTCTCTTGATGGTTTCTTTGGCTTTGCAGAAGCTTGTCAGTTTAATGAAGTCTCACTTGTCTATCTTATCTCTTATGGCCTGTGGGTTTTGGGTTTTGTTCAGGAATTGGATGCCAATTCCAATTTCCATAAGGGTATGTCCTTCAATTTCTAAGGTTCTTATGGTTTGAAGTTTTACATTTAAGTCTCTAATCCATTTAGAGTTAATTTTTGTGTATGGGGATAGGTAGGAGTCTTGTTTCAATCTTCTGCATGTGGTCAGCCAGTTATCCCAGCACCATTTACTGAATAGGTTCTCCTCTCCCCAGTGGTAGGTGGAGGAGGCTTTGTCGAAGATGAGTTGGTTGAGAAATTGAGGTTTTGCTTCTGGAATCTCAATTCTATTCCATTGGTCTATATGTCTGTTCCTGTACCAATACCAAGCTGTTTTGATTATTGGAGCTTTATAGTAAAGTTTGAAGTCTGATAATGTAATACCACCTGCTTTGTTTCTTTGTTTTGTTTTTTTTTTTTGCTGAGGATTGTTCTGGCTATTCTTGGTCGTTTGTGTTTCCTTATGAATTCCTGTGTTGTTTTTTCTAG